>JAQIWN010003538.1:0-12932 GCA_034699025.1 Entomobrya cf. arborea Gr-Col-00668
ACTTTCTTTTGTCATATTACTTTGAGTCATTCTTGTTTATGTCAGGGTTTTTCTTCCCATTTTGATATAAAACTAAAGAGCTTAAACTGTCTAATAGACAGTGAGTTCCTTCTTACCAAAATATTTTCGGTTTTTGTCTAATTGTCTAGTTGTCAGAGAGTTCTCTCTTTCCCCCACAATTAAAATTAAACATATTCCCACAAACTCCAACTCATAAAAATGCGAAGAATTCCAGATTCACGCATCGCTAATCAACTAGCTCAACAGCGTGAAAAATTTAATAAAGCTGATGAGAATGATGATTCAATGGTAAAATGTAGGACTAGGACTGAAATTAAAAAAGACATTCCAGTCTAAAAAATTCGATGTGATGTACCAGTGCATATCATTTTTTTCACTTCTTTTTTTCATGGCTCATCAGAACAGAACGGTTTTTTAGGTGGTGATGGCGGTGGTGGCACATACGAGTAAATATTTTCCATCTCTCTTGTTGTACACACACAGGAAAAGCTGAGGACATCAAACTACACAAATTCTCAGACAAAGCCTAATGACAAAACGTCCTATATATCATTTCACTTACATAACATACTTTCAACTCAACGCGACTCTCGAGCAAGAAAAAAAAATGCTGTGAGAAGAGCAACCTAGTTTCCCAAGCTTCTCTACAGGTTTTTTCACCGCTTTCTCGGAATGAGCTACTGCGGATCACTGTTGGTGCATGACTTGGATGTGTACCCAAGGGAAAATAACATGTTCGCTTTTCCAACCTAACTTACAACCACCATCCAAACTACCATACCACTGGAGTACGCAGTGAGCCGTTGTGTGTGCACAACATTAGATGATGAAGATGTTTCCTGAGGGAAACATATCTACACGTAATATTTAAAACCTGGGATCACACTTTTCCCACACTCCAGTCTGCGGACACATCCAGCCCAAGTTGGTAGGAAGGAAGGAAGTCGTTTGCTTTCCTTCTCTGAGTTTACAATATAAGCTTATCATCCCTAACAAAGCGAAAAGAAAGTCAGCATCCCTTTTGTTGCCGTTTTGTAGTTAGAAAGTTAGAATAACATCTTAACAAGTTTTTTCCTTCAGTAGGATCTGCTTTCATAAGTTGCAAGTAATTCAAACAAGATTGGTAAATTGAACCAAGAGGGATTTTCTTACACAAATATCAAATACAAGATATTTAGTGAAAAACAAGGAAAAAGTGAAGTGTTACATTGCACTTTCTTCATTCTTGTAACCATTTCATTCAATATTTGTCAAATATCAAATACTATTTAGCATGTTATAGTTATAATTTGATAACAAACAACTCGTTTCGTGACAGAATTTCATCTTTGTCCTTCCTTTCACCAGAAAATCATATATGAAAATTTTGTAGACAGATTCCTGATCCATGTATTAGGGTAGTGTCTAAGCTAATCCGCTAGATTATTTATTGAGGGTTTCCTCTAACTTTGTTTTCCCCATTTATTCTTTTGTAGAACTTTGTTTATTATCTTTCATGGAAAAACTCCAAGCGTAGAACCCCATGATTGAATTTTTCAATATTTGAATTGTATATCCAATAGAATGCGTTCCGTATGCAGCAGTACAGTTTATAAATCAATTTCGCCAGGTAGAAACAGTCGTTCGTAATTCCATTTGAAGGTTTACTGTTGCCAGTCAAAATTCTCTGGGATTGATAGGTAAACTGAGAATTAAAGACGGGCATAAAAAAGTTTGGATAGAGTGTAAACGACTATTCCAGAGAAAAGTTTTTTAATAATATGGAACAGCATTGTAACAGCGTAAGCACTCGTGATCTCGCATTCTGAAACAGTCAACAGCTACAAATAAAACGATTTTCCAGCAAACAAAATACTGAAGTGAAGCACAAGCACGAGAAAAATTTTGGGGTAAGTAAATAGGAATATCTTGAATTTCCAAAATGAACACATTGTTTTTTTCAGCATCTAGTGTCTAGTTTGAAATCACAAAGAAAAATAAGTTGAAACACTATATTTTTGTGTGACTTTGATTTGTAGAGTTGTAAAAGGAGAAGAAGTGTGAATAGTAGCAAGTATCTGACAGTTACGAGGAGGAGGGAGGGTAGAAAAACATGGGAGATACCGACATTTCCAATTTAGCAAACCCATACTGGGAAGTGGAATGGAAGAATTTCATATTTAAAGCAGCAGCTCCTGACAACTATCAAGACATTCTTGACTCAATGCGTGAGAATTTTTACAAGGATGAACCGTTAAACATTTTTACGGGATACAGTGAAGGGAAGCGTAAAGACTTGGATAGAATGATTACAGAGTTGTTCAAGGATGGATTGAGTTGCATCATTATAGAAAAGGAAACTGGAAAGGTATGAAAAAATTGAAAAGTGTAACATTGGTTTGGTGTAGGTGTTGTCATGTTCTAGTCAATAATATAATAAGAAAGAACACACATCCCACATTCATGCACGCACATACTTTTTCAATAAGACGTAAAAAGACGTTTTTCCCTTAGAAAGCAGAATTTTTGGGAGATTTGTCAAAAAAAATTGGGTTTGCATACAAAAGCTAAGAGTTTGCATTATTTATGCGGATTCTTTGAACATCCTCTCTGCCTGCGCAACTACAGACTACAGAGCACAGGCAAACATTCTTGTAAAGTTGGAGAAAAACAAGCACATACACACTTTTGTTCTGTTTATGGGCGAATTTCAGGTGGCTGGATGTCAGATTTCTATTCTGTGTAGGAAGGGAGAAAAGGATCGCATTCCGGAAATGGAATGTCCACAAATGAAGCAAATCCTGCCGTTTCTAGAATTACTGGATGCAGCAGGCCCAGTGTTTGACCATTTTCCAGACTTGGATTGCTATGCGGAGCTTTTCATGATATCGATAGAGAAGGAATTTCGTGGTTACGGGCTTGCCACAAAAAGCTACCAACTTGTGGCGGATATGGTAAAAGCAAGAGGAGTGAAACTACTCAAAAGCTCGTTTACAAACCCGTATTCACAAAGGATTGCGACGAAACTGGGGTATCGAGAGATTGCCCGTGTTTACAACAGAGATTACAAGGATGGGAACGGTGATCTCGTTTGGCCCCACGTAGAGGACGACTATCCAGATTATTATGGAATTGTCGGAGTTTTGGAGTTAGAAACTGAGTAAATAAAGCTATTATTGGAGGAGTTTATTATGTAATTTGATGGCTTTTACTCAGATGATGTGTATTTGAGAAACATCACCAGTATGTATACTATCATCATAATCTTTTCTTGGCTATGTAGAATGGCTTGTTGAAGTGAATATAATGAAAAAAGTAATTTATTTCCGACAAAAAGTAATTTTGCTTGGATTTTGGTATCAAGGCGAAAAGTACAAGATTTCAATGGGCCAATTCAGAAAATACGTTATTATTGTAGTTATGCGTAAATGTTACAATGTATATGCAATTAGAGAATAGAACCGAAATAAAAATAATGATGAATGTCAACTTTCATTTTCTATAACCATTTGTATTTTGTCCGATTCACCAGTAATTTACAGGCAGTAAATCATTCAGGGATTCGATTCGTTTCACCCTTTACATATTTGTGGTTTCATTTTATTGCAGTAACTGAATGTGTTACTCAAGAAATGTTATAGACAATACATGTAGAAGGGGGAGAGATTTTATGAATCATGAATTTTATGAAAAAGTATGTTTTGCCAGAGACAAGGGATAGTATAATGCTTTATAATCAAGTACGAACATTTGGAAAGACACACTGCTATTTTATCGGTCACTAGTCACTCAAAAAATATACTATAGAACAAAGTCATAGTGTAAGTTCAGAAGGTTGTTTGGTTTACTTTACATACACAGTCAAAAAATGCGTCAATCTCATACGAGCTTAATGATAACGCATGTAACTGAGATTTCGTAAAGTAACGATAAACTGACGCTATCCATCCAAATAGAGTAAAAATTACATTTGAAAGAATGTCAGTAAGGAATGATGGTATGGTACAATGTAGATATATCCATTACCCTTCGCCTTATATCTATCATAACAGAAGGCGAAAAATGAGTCATGTGAAGCAAGTATTTCAAATTACGTATAAATTATCAAAACCCATTCTGATGAGTTAAGGTAAACATCATTTCGTGACAAGCGTTAATAACATGATTGGTTATGTATCTATATATATTTGGCATGAAAAATTAAGGTAACATTTATAATCCATAAGAAGAAGGAATTCGTGATTGCTTAAACATCAAATATAATTGCCACGCTAGGTAATTTATCTTGAAACCCAAAAATATAAGGATACACAACTCACACCAATCAACAAACGTTGGAAGTGGGTAAACATTCCTATTATATTAAAAGTCTTCCCATAATAATAAAATTCGATAAGGCAAAGCCCCTTTGTTCATTATACCCTCACAATTTATTGCACGACATGTCAATAGGTATATATAAAAGCTCAGATTGTGAATTCATCTTTATTCAAAAAATTAAACTATCGAAGAAATATTCGTCTTTTACGACTGCGTTTCTTATCAGCAAACTTTGATTATCATTAAATATAAGATAACTACAATCCCTGAAACATAAATATGAAAAATCTACAATTTCTGGGATTCGCTGTTTTGACAGTAGCCATTTTATGTGCTGTGTCTTTCACAGTGGGTAAGTTTTTGGGTGTATTATTACAATGCAAAATCAATTTTCGCATCAAATAGTGTGCCTACAATTTTATTAATTTACTAAATTCGCAATATTATTTCTTTAATATGCGCAGTTGAAGCACAATGTGGAAGATGTGACACAATTTGCAAAAACAGACCCACTTGCGAGGGAGGCAACTGTTCTGGAGAGGACAATAGGCTTTGTCGCTGTTACGGTGCGCGTCGCTGCTGGACAGGAGTTTTCAATCCACATTGAAAATATTTAGAAATTTATGTCTCAAAGAATATTGAATTGTAATTATATGTCAGCAAACAATTTTTGGAATCACATCATTATTGTTCTCCTTGAAATTTTATAAAGCTTTGCACGTGATTGATCAAACATTATATATCTAAGATTTTTTTTACAGTTTAACCATTTATTTTATCGCTATCAGCATCCGCATCCACTGTTTAAATATAGCAATGCAAAATTTTACTCCACTCCAGACTTTTTATTTTAAAAACTTCATTCTACGTACTTTCATATATCCCTTGTCAAGGGTTTTCACAATTTGCAAGTTACAAACACATAACGCAACGTACTACAACGTATTGTCAAGAAATTTCCAGTTGAACAAACAATATGTAGACGTTCATATCATCTGAAAGCTGTTTAGGTAAATTCATTACGGTTTTAATAGCGTTCATACTGGCTTTTAATAATGTAATGTAAACAAGTATGAAAAAGTAAAGAAGAAAGTTGTGTTTTGACACCTGGATCCTACGTTTAGGCTGCCTTCTGTAAAAAGTAACAAGTTGCGTTATCACGTGATGGTTACAATCGGGAACTAAAACAGTCCCGTGCTATAATTGGCGTCATTGTAGATTAAAGATATACTATGGTAAAAACAACATAAATGAT
The DNA here is from genome assembly GCA_034699025.1 of Entomobrya cf. arborea Gr-Col-00668. NCBI lineage: Eukaryota > Metazoa > Arthropoda > Collembola > Entomobryomorpha > Entomobryidae > Entomobrya > Entomobrya cf. arborea Gr-Col-00668. The sequence goes on from JAQIWN010003538.1 coordinate 5,576, forward strand.
AACTTATAATAACAATTATGTTGAGCTTTTAATAATGACATCGACTCGTGTAGCATTTCATATTTCCTTAAGATGGCAAAATATGATAGTTACTATCTACTCATTGTTTTCTGTTCCCACACGTTTTGGGAAAAGAGAGACGTAATATTTCTTATCAGTTTGATAATATAATCCTTCGACTTAAGACTTCAAACTTTCTGGGAAGAAGCTCTAATTTCATCAGGTTTCAGAATGGCTTTTAAATTTTTAATTAAAAGCCTTAATATTTCTATATTTGCACTAATTGTACCCGCTGGAAATGTTATAATGGCGATGGCGGAAACAGTCCCTTGTGAAATTTGTTGTCCTAATTTGTTTTCTAGTTCGACGGGCATCATAAATATTGCAGATAGATCCTCAATGTTTCACAGCATTTCCTATTTACTTCGTTGCTTGTTATCTACTGAGGAGGTGGTAATTGTTTCCGATGGAGTTTCATCAAGGCCCACATGGATAAACTGGGAAAGGCACTTGAGGAACGATATGAAAAAACGACTATGTACATACGCTGAAAATGTTGCCATTTCGCACATCAAAGCCACTGATTTCCTCCACTCAGAACCCGGATATTTTCACAAACTTGTGCATACTTTTGATCCTAGTAAACCTGCATTATTCAAAGTTCTACATGCAAAGCGAATAAATTTCATTTTTGCTGTGGAGTCTCATGAAGAAATGAGTTCATTAGTTACCAAAGTTGAAATAGAATTACAAGATTTAAGAATCGGGAGGAAATTTTTCTGGCAGCCTTATGTTCTCTTTATTTGGCCAGAAATCCAACAAATTTTAAGAAATGTAGATAGCAATGACAAGTCAAACAACATGGTACCTGGTGAAAAGATTCTTGACTCGTGGTTTGCACAATATCAACCATACTTTACTTTAGACAGTGGGATCTTTTTCTTCTTCATCGTACAGAAAGGTAATAGCACAAGGTCCAGAACTAACTTGTACCTTTCCATGTGGGAAGCATACAAGCTGAAAGGGAAATTTATCGCACAAGAGATTACAGACCTGTCTAGTAGCAAAGTTAAGAATAAAGATGGTGTACATCAAAAACCATGCGATGGGACAATGCGAGACAAAAATTCACTAATTTCCTGGATGGAAAAAGCAAATTCGTACGTCTTGATTGAAAGATTCATGAGACGAGATAATTTCCGGCAATTGCCAGTGATGGCGTCAATTGTGGTAAAATTGAACAAAAATTATGCACCAATATTACATTCAATTGTAGTTTTAAAACATATATCTCTACACTCTGTTTTCCTTAATCACAGGAGTCTGCAGATTCATCAGAATGGATTTCTATAAAGCGAAATGAAAACGGTAAGGTGATACTTGACAGTGGTGCATCTGTAGGCATTTTTCGGGCAATGCAGCAAATGATGAATTTTAGGTATGTAGTTAATTTTATGATTTTCTATTAACTTTCTCATTTCTATAACTTGTCATAATAATTCTATCACTTGTAATTGTAGCGAAGAAGTTTTACTCGGAGACCGTGTTCAATATTTCGCTTCTCGTAATGATTCTCTATCTGCATTTTATTTAAATGGGGAGAAAGCCGATATTTTGCTGAACCAGAAATCCATCTCGCCTGCGAGAGGACAAATTTATACCTTTCTTCAGCCAACCTACTATGGAATGTACGTGTAGTGTAAAATGGAAATTGTGAGTATCTAAAATGTTTCCGACTACTACCAACATAAATTATAAAAACTTATATTTTAGATATGAAGCATTCTTCCGCCAGCCCTCCTCCACAATTAGGAACATTGTTAGTGCACCTTTCACTTTAAGCCTGTGGCTAATAATCATTGCTACATGGGCAGTTCTCCTTTGTTGTTTGTATGGCTGGGGTTTCATTGCAAGGAGGTATAACTTATGTACTCGGAATGACAGTGAGTTCATTGACGAAATTTTTATGTGGGCCGTGGCTGCAATCAGTCAAAAATGTAAGAGAATTATAGTCTTATAAAACCAAAATGCAGATTGGACGAACTCTTTCAATCGTTCGTTTTTACTACAGCATGGTACATGTCACCCTCATCAACAAACTTTAAAACGTTTTTCTACATTGGGTCATTAATGGCACTGGTTTGCTATGTAGCATACTCAGCAGTGATAGTCTCGTTTTTAACGGTAAAAATTATACCAATTCAATCGCTGAAGGATCTGATTGAATACAACTACAAATTCACAGTCCATGAGAGCAGTGAGAATACGGTGACATTGGCGGAGGTAATTTTTTATTGCAAAATAGTATAAGCTCCAAATTTGTGATGAGTGATTTGGTTTAATATTGGTGCAGGCTCTAATTAGTTTGTATGACTTACGGCAAGCTGTGATTAAAGTCAGTACTGAAGACGAAATTACACATTTATTTCATCACACTCAAGCGTTTCTCAGCTATCCTGATTTGTTCTACAAAACTGCAGAGAAACAAAACTACACTGAGACATTCATTTGCAGTACTGTACATAGTTTTCCTGCTGGAAATATGCCCTATCAAAGTTCAATGGCTGTTAGGAAGGGATCCCAGTTTCGTGAAACCTTTAGTGTGAAGTAATGAGTCAAACTATTCAAGCATTATCTCTGGGTGGTTATAATTTTGAACGGTTAAATATTAACGCTTTGCTTCTCTGAAATAGGCTCTTGATAGTGATTGAACGGGGTCTCAATTATAGATATAGAAAGACTTATGAAGATAGCAAAGGAATTAACTGCCCTAAGAAAAACCTGGAGCAAGGAAGAACTATTGTTGACCCTGTCCTTTTCACGGATGTTTTCACTACTTTCCTGGTCATTTCTGTAGGTTGGGTACTGGCAGTTTTCGTGTTTTTAACTGAAAGATTGTACTACAGAAGAAAGATTATGTCACATCTAATGTATGTTTTTAACTAAAGCAGAAAGGAGTAAGCAAATAGCTACTCGTGGCGTAATACATATTTTCCCTTCCAGTAAAACAATTTAACAATAAATACACTACTACCAAATAAAAAGCCACCTGTTTCTGAAATACTGATTTATTTTTAAAACGTTGGTTAAAATATATTATTATACATAATCACATAAGATTCGGTAAAGTACGGAGAATTAGGACTTGCTTTTGTTGACAGAGCAGAGTGTGGCGATAAGACCGGTAAGTTGCATCAAGGAGTTCATTCCTTCGGCAATCCTCATATGCGTCAAACCAATGTGCTGCAAAAATAAGATATTCTTCTTTTATCACACCACTCAAAAACGAAAGTAAACTTTAATTGAATATGAATAGTAATTCCAAATATATTGTACACTGACCTTGATAAATAAAAGCTTTGTGATTTCTGGAAATGGACAATTTTTACAGACTCGGAAAATATTCGAAATGATGTCCTCCGCTGAGTACCCCAGCTTCCACAAGTGACTGATAATTTTGTAAGCTTCTTCAATATCTCCATTTTTACAGTGTTCCAGCATTTGTTGTACAGCTAATGGGGATGGCTCGTCACATACCTAAGAAAAGGTAAAAGAAAACATGTCGTAGAATAAAAGTACTTAAGTTCACTTGATGAGGATGTGAAGCTAATCATATTTTGTCGTGTAAAGCATCATACCTTGAAGACATTATCTGGAGTAATAGTTCCGAAACCATGAAAAGTAGCCTGCAAATTGTTCAGGGCTTGACGCATGTCCCCTTGAGCCGTGAACACAATAGCTTGCAGTCCTTCGTCGGAATAATTGATCTGAACATACAGAACAAGAAAAAATCAGTTAAAATATTTTTAGTAAAGCTATTTAAAGCATTTTTTACACGACAACTTACATTTTCTGTAATGCAAACCGCATTTAGTTTGGCAAGGACCTGAGCATCACTAAGCTTTCCAAATCTTACAACTGCACACCTAGACTGAATAGGGGGAATGATTTTTTCACTTGTGTTACACGCCAGCGCAAATCTGGTAGTTTGAGAATACAATTCCATAGTACGCCTAAGAGCTTGCTGGGCCCCTTCTGTCATGCTGGAAACAACATAAAAATTAAGTCCTATTAATTAGTGGATGAATAACACTACATTCCATCATGCTTAAAATTTTGAACAATATTTAACATATAAATGCCTGTTTATATAATTACCTGTCAGCTTCATCAAGGATGATAATCTTGTGCTTGCCAGGAGGTAAGGAAATTTTTTGCTGGGCAAACAGTTTAATTTTGTTCCGAACTACATCTATTCCTCTATCATTGGACGCATTCAATTCCAAAACTGCTTCCTTGAAATTTTCTCCAAGCAGAATCCGAGCAAGGCATAAAATTGTCGTAGTTTTTCCTACTCCAGGTGGACCCTATTTCGAGCATAAAAACACATAACTTATAACCTACACCCACGCATTATCATTAATCATTATCACTCTTTGAGAAATGTAGCTTAGTGAAAATATTACAGCAAGAATGATATTAGGCATGTTGCCAGTTTTAGCAAACACTGAAAGCCTGACAATCGTCTCCTCATTTCCTACAATTTCTTCAAATGTCTGCGGCCTGTACTTCTCGATCCTAGATCAATCAACAAAATTCAAATGCAATTACTACCCACAATTAAATTTTACACAAATTGTCATAAAAATAAATTGAAAATCCAAGTACATACCAAGGAGTATTGGAATTAGTTTCATCAGAACCAACTGCTGTGGCACCTCCTTCTTTCTTGACAGGGGTAGCTGCCTTCTTTGGTGAAGACTTTTTCTTGCTCTTGCTCTTCTTGGATGAGCCTTCTTCCCCATCACTGTCATCGTCAATGACCATCATTTCGTCTTCTCGATTATCAGCCATCTTCCTATCTCGATCCTAGCCCTTAAACGCTTACTCGATAACTAAAACCAATTAAAATTAAAACATATCTTCAATACTCAACATCCCAAAAATAAATAAACGAAATGGTACAACAAATTTACAATCTTAAGATTACAAAATAATACAGTCAGTAGAAAACAGAAATATTGAGAGAGAAAATCTTACCTTTAAGAAAACAGTGACAGTGAAAGTCCCTAAATGAATGCAATCGAAATGTCAAAACCAAAAACTGCTCAGTGCTCACAGTTGACAGCACAGAATGTTCCTTTTTAGTAATTTTTATACATGCATTGCATGTGCATTGTTTTTTGTTTCAGTCTCTCTGTTTTGATTCACTTTCTGTCGTGAGAATTTCGCCGCACTTAAATAATATTTCCCGCGTAGAATATTCAAAGACATAGGGGAACTCTTAGATACTCAACTAAACCCAATCTAACGAAATGAAATGCAGAAAACTTCGACAAAACAAAACTTCTAAAGATCGAGAAACAAAATGTACAACAAAATGAGGTAGTAAGTTGACCAGGCAGTTTCTCACAACACCCCAAACAAAAACAACTCCTGAAATTAGTCAAGTGATGAGTGAGTGTATTTTTTCACGATTCAGAATTTATTAGCAAGAAATGCAAAAATAAAAGAAAAAGTCACTTGATTGTCAGAAGATATTGTTTTATTCTACATTTACAGATATTTTATGAATGGTACAACATTATTACTGTGAATTTTAGATTAGTTTTTTGGTTTTAATCCATTCTGGGTCAGTTTTGGAATACTCCTCTGGTCTTCCTCCAGCATGTCGATACATACATTCTGAAATACCGTAGCCCTCGATTCCATCAATGATAAATTTGCACCTCCGCTCAACAATTCTTGCTTCCCATTCCCAGCCAATATTTAACTCGATTGTTTCTAAAACCTTAACTTGCACGTAATACGTTTTCCCACTTGTTGCTGTGATTTGGAAACCGTAGTCTTTTGGTGGGTCACCCATTTCGCCATACAAGTAAAGAGGCATATCGACACTAGTTAGGCCGTGTAATGAGCCATCAAAGTCGTACATATAACCTAGCTCCAATCTAAAATTTATCACGCAATTTCATTACATATTTATATAATTTATATGAATAAATTGCGCCAAAAAATTAAACTTTTACTCTTGTATGCTTACTGGGACGAGGTAACAGGTTGACAAACATTTCCAACGTCGAATCTACGACCATCTTCAAGACTGAACATGTGGAACATGTACCGGTATAGTAGTTTCCAGTTTCTCTTTACACCTAAAAATGTTTACATATGCCACTGCCAATTAAACTTACGATTAGACAGATAATTTGTGAAATTTTTGACACTCTCTTTTCCATACCATAACTGTGGTCTCTCATGGAAGGAGACGTAAACTTGTAGGACTTGCCATCAATTTCAACAGTTCCCGATAGTGTGCCATGCTGTTCATAATGAGTTTGATGAGCCCTTTTGAAAATCAAGATAGTTTACAGTACATACTTGATCTACATTATCCCAGGGATCATCAATTTGTTCAATTAAACTTACTCTTTCAACATTTGAAAATATTCCCTGCTCCATGGCTCTTTTGCTATTGCTCTAGCCATTGTTAGTGGTGGTACATCTGTATCATAATCAAAATACTGCAGATCCGATTTCCAATCTGCAGTTAATTTAACCTGACAGGTTTCTCCATTTTCACCGTTAGTTCTGTTATTCAGGAATTATTATCATAAGAATTGTTTTATTTTAAGATTTTTTAAAACTTTTACACTAACTTTAATTTTTCTTATACTCACTTCATTGACCCACTGTAAGAAAGTTTCCAATGCTTCATTGGAACCAAGGGTTCATAACGGAAGCCTTCAGTCCCAAAAAAATCGTCGTTTCCCCCAAAAAGTTGACAGTCTGGCAGTTTTGGAGAAAGCAAGTAACCGATTTCTGGTATCCTAATAATAAAGTATATTTGCAACAGTTTTATAATCTTAATGACTTTTTTTACTTGAAATACACATCATATCAAGCATTCGATTAATTAGTACCTAAGTATTAAAAATCCATTCACGACCCCATGTGGTCTTCGAGCTGTTCCAGTAATAATGCAAAAACCATCTGAATTCGCCCCATTAAAATAAATTGCATCGATAGCTTGGAAGTGGTCGGATAATGGTTGCACTTTATCCATTTCCGCTGGACTTGACTTGGATTTCGTTCCATATCCAGATTCATACGTCTCTACTTTTGTGTGATCCTTTGTAGCGTTAGAATTTCTACTATCTTTCCACTAATCAAACAAAATATTTGGAAAAACACAAGCCAAAATTTATAAATCGAATTCATCCTTTTGTATTAATTTCGTGTAGAAATATTTTAAAGTGAAGCCTTACTTTTCGTAGTTTCATCAGCAAGTAAAAGCACAATAGTTTAGGCCAGTAATACTTGCCACGCTGATTGTATACTCCTGCTATTTTCGGGG
>JAQIWN010003539.1:0-12930 GCA_034699025.1 Entomobrya cf. arborea Gr-Col-00668
CAGTGTCCGAAAAAGGATTACATTTCTTGAAAAAGTTTGGGACACTACAAGACACTATCGGCTGTGGATACGCTACCATCTAAAACACGTACGGCTCCATGGCTAAAGTTATTTCGACAAACTAAATTTTTTAGCAGATATTTTTATCAGTCTGGCATAAATATTTAATGATATGAGATTCAAAAAACTTTAGGTACACTAAAATATTTGAAAAAAAATCTCAAAATGAAATTAGGTAAATTACTTTAGAAAAAGGTCAAAAATTTGATATTTTTTTAATTTAATTGAAAGTATCTAAGAGGCATGTTCTTATATTCAAAATTAGCTAAATATTTAATGGTTTATTGAATTAAAATGTAAAATTTGATTTTCTTTGTCTTCGTTTTTATTTAAACTCAGAATTGTTATAAAAAACTTCAAAAAATATAATATTGTTGTTTTGTTTTTGTTAAATGTTAGACTTTATTTAGGATTTTCCGACAATTTCAGTACGATAATTACTTACATTGTCTTTGTGGTCTTAACTAAAAGTTCTTTCCGGTTAAATATTGGTTTTAATTTGGAAAGGAAGAAATTAAAAGTAGATGTGTAAAAACCTGAAAAATTGACAGACAAAGGCTTCCTAAATTTAGGTTTACTAAAGGTCAAATGTTTGCATTATAAAAGACGGGTTCTTGTGTATTGTTTTTAAAAGGTAAATACTTTAACCAGTGATGCTGATAGAATTTTCGTGAATTCAAAGTTCTAAATAATTCTTTGGGTAAGAAATAGATGGAACCATGAATACAAGTTATGATATATCAAAGGAATTAATAATGAGATTTCTTTAAAACATTTCACAAAAAGATAACCGTTATATATAAATCCAATAACGTAATTATTCGTTTTACGAAAACTCCCATAAAATATAGATAATACCTTAAATGACCACTTTCTATTAAAGTTTGGAATGCAGTCCGACTGGTAAAGAGACACTATTTGTGGAACTTTCTCCAAAAAATTGCAGAACCTAAAAATCTTAAAATAACCCAATCGCTTCAATTAAAAAATATTAGTATAGAGCCGCTTTTACTCCAAACATTCCAGATAGTAAATTTGAGGTCGCAATGAGTAATGATGAGCAAAATTCACTAGCTAGTCGTTTCTATCGTATAAAGACAAATTAGTTTATAGAATGATGGTAACTTTCTCAAAGTAACATAATGTTTGAGCTTCAAAACATTCATCATTACAAAACAAATTTAAAAATTTATATGGGTTTTTAACGTGTTACTTTAAATTTCTTTCTATGTCTTCCACATGCCACGATAAATACTTACAACGGAATAAAATTTAGAGAGTTTCTTTACTCACTTTGAAGTAAAAAGAGTCATTTATTCATTTACCGGTTCTTGAGCAAAATAATTAAATATAAAAAGTGGAAGAAGTAGCTAAAAAAGACGAAAAATATATGCAAAATTTCAGTAACGACATTTATTTATGATTCGTATCTGTTTAACGGATGTTAGATTTATTTAGCGTATATTTACATTAATATACAATTTCACATAGAATAAAGCTATCCAGATATTTAATCTTGCCGAAAAATTTATGAAATATTTATGCGGAAACAAGATAACATCTACAAGTACGAAAGCATGAAACATAGCTTTTAACTCATAGCATACATATTCAGTGGGTACACCCAGTTCTAAATGAAATACAACTTTTCAAGTAGAATTAAATGTGGTGATTACAATGATAACCATCACAACCCCAAATGGTCATGTCCAGTGGACTGGTGACGAATTGAAACCAATCGTTATAACATTTACGCACACTGAACCACCGCGCGCACTTATCTTTTCCAACCACTGGACCTCTATGATGTTTGCTCTCTTTATTTTTTATGCTTGCTTGATTGCTCTTTCTGGTGTACCCACTGAGTATAAATGCTCGTCAGTTGATTCGTCTGGTTCTACTTGATAAAAGTTAAAGGTTCAGGTGCAAAGGCTGGGTTTTGTCTCGATAAATACGCAATTTTAATTTAATTGCATTTAATTAGTCCACCCAGAAAAAGAATCGTTAAAAATGTTACATAATATTTATGGTATGGATTTATCTTAAATAATATATTACGTGTGTAATGTTGATAAATGACATAGTATAACTACATGGTTTAATTTTAGTGACGTAAACAAGTACAATATTTATACATATTAGTTTTTTCAAGAATCATTGACTAGCTTCTCATCGTTTTCCCTTGATAACACAAAGTGGAAAGCTAATTAAATAAAGCTTAAATTGGATACATGTTCGTAAGCAAAAATGAACAAAAATTTCACAGATTTCTTAAAAAGTATACTAATGCTTACACGTAGAAGGAAATAATTTACAAAACATTTTATAAGCAAGATATTGATTGGGACGAAAATATGTTTTAATGTTCTTTTATTAGCAGATGAAAATTTACACAAGTTTACAAGATATACACAAGAAAACAAATCTTTTTTTTATATTTTGTGCGATGATAACCAATAAATTCAAGCTAGTAAGACACATTTTTTTACCGTTGAAAATTAGTTCGTGTTTGAGAGTACTGTATACGCGCCGTTTTAATTCCACGTTTGTTATTTCTGAAGCTAATTTTTGACATTTTCAATTATGAAGATAAAATGAAATTGAAAAACATCCTACAATGATACTACCAAAGCACTTAAAATTAAGTTTAATTGGTGAAGAGGACTAAGCCTGGAAAAATCATTTGACTTTATAAAGTGCAAGTTAAACTTATGTTACTTACAATATTAATTTTTTGAATACCAGCTTTTAATTTTTAAATTCCAATAAACCACTCTGTTTAATTTTTAGTTTAGTTGTAACCAACTTTGGACTAAAACGTTTATTCTAGTAGACTGCAATTTTTTTCCTAAGGTAACAGCGAATACTTAGTTTATATTTATAACTTTGCATGATTGCGTGATGTATGACTCCAATTCGTTCATATTTGCAAACACCATATTACATGATCAAGTTTTGAAACCTATGTTGTACTAACTTCATTTTAAGACGCAACAAATTATTTTTTTAGTCGAATGATGAAACACTTGTTTCTGCTTTGCGACTGTAGCACAACAATGGTTATCTCCCATACCCAATAATCTGACACTTTGCCACAGCACACCACATCAACTTTCCAAACCGCAAAACGTACCTTACTATAATCCCAGTACACTCCAGAACGATTACAATGTTAGGAATGAAAATAAATGAGAGTAGCATATAGAACACTATAGCAATATTTTTCCTAAAGTAAAAGCGAATGCATAACTCATATTTAAAATTTCACATGATTACGGGCTACAAGAATCAAGTTAGTGCATGTGCGAAAAAATCATATTCAATGACTACGCTGTGAAAAGTAATTTATATTAACTTCATTCTTATGTGCCATGAATTATTTTTTTTTAAATCGGCAGGTGGAACCCTTTTTTCTGCTTTGCGACTGCAGCACAACAATGGTGTTCTCCAGTACGCAATAATCTGAAACTTCACTATAGCAGAACAAATCACTTTGCCAAACCGCAAAACGCACCTTACTATATGCCCGGCACACTCCAGAACGATTACAATGTTAGGAATGACCATAAATGAAAGTAGCATAAAGAACACTACAGCAACATTTCCCTTGAGTGAAAGAGCCTTAGGTGTTCTCCAAACACTTTGAGCCAACTTTCTCTCTTTCAAAGCTTTTCGAGAACTTACTGACAAGTTCTCTTTTGTTTGCGTGGCCCAAAACTGTACCAAACCCGAATGTACAAGAGATGCTAAGGATTTCGAAAATCGAAGTCCACCTACTGGCATTTTCTTAAAATCCCATATTCTTTTCGTATTTTCCAGAGGATGAGTACTAATATGCAAGTTTTCCATAACAATATCATCAAGTTTGTACAATAGCGCGTACATATTCGCAATACCATCAAAAGAATCAGCCAGCACATGAGACACGCACTGTTTTAGTTGAGATACCAAATATTCAGGGGTCGACATCTCAACTGCTTCTATCAAATCTCTAGGCTTAACAAGCAGTTTTAGTACACCTGTTACACTAGAATCTAATTGATCTGACAGCCCAGCTCCCTTTTTTCCAAAAAATAAGTGTTTGTTTTTATCACGTAGTAGCAATTCTAGTTTTGTAATGAGAGCATCAGCTATATACAAGTTGTTGCCAACTGGAGAGTCTGGGTTTAAAAATTTAAGCGACATAGATAGAATTGCAAGATGTGGCTTTGAAAGCGTCTTTAAATGAGTAGTTACTGCTGGGGCTCCGGGTGAGTAAATAGAGAAATTGTGCGACACAATTTCAATAAAAGAATCTATCGGAGTATTTCTTAAAAGTCGACAAAGCTTGTTAATGTTTTCACCCTGATAACTAAAACTAAATATAATTGATGCAAAGAGCCACGGCGCAAAGCACCATTTCCATGCTTTTATTACAGTGCATGACTGACAGAGTAGCAAATTCAGAACAAAGGTTACATCAGCAAACAAATCTTTTTTCATGTTCCATTTTTTGGTTCGATTGAGAAACAAGCCACATGTTGCGCCACTGCACAAAAGACAGAGCCAGGTTTGCCAACTGAAAGCTGACAGAAAATCCTTGACTGAGAGACCATCAAGCATTTTGAGTGCTGTACAGGAAAGAAAATGAAGAGGAAGTGGCTCGTCGTGAAAAAAGTGACCTCGTTCAATCACTGAGGATTTAATATCAACACTAGGAAAGTTTTTCATGCCTGTTAATAGGTCACCACCGTAAAATATTGAAGAATTTACAAACAATTCGGATATTAATGAATTTGTGATAATTTCATTTCCATTTTGAGCCATTCGCTCTTTAGCCGAAGAAGAATATTGATACTCTGTTACCACGACAACCAAGCCTTCAACCGGTTCTTCAATTGACGTCATGAGCGACCCCATATTTTTATGCTTGCCAAAATCAAGTGGCGTTAAACTCATGTAAGAAAACCGATAAAATACATTGTCAACGCATACACCCCAGTCATGATTTTTCTTAATCTGTGAGTGGTCGCGCACCTTGCACATGTACTCAACCACACTGAAAACAGGCTTCAATGCTTCTCGAAAGCTTGCAACATATATTGCTTGAACTGTATGTTTGACTTCGAAACTCGACGTAGTGAACCCTATTCGATATAACAACTTGAGTGGGCTAGTTCTAGGCAAAAGCGAACTCATCGAAGTTTTGAACTCAAGAACAAATAAAATATTGGAGGCATCCAAAGCTAAGTTAGAACTAACCTGACTTTGCTTCTCAATGTGTATCCAGATCCAGTTAACTTTGTAACTATCTACTGCACTCCTTAGAATTGTTGTGTTCAAGTTGTAAATTGGATCCATGAATGTATCCGGTATGATTCTATTGATTTTGGTTTGATCAATTAAGAGTGCAAGAGTTTGGTAAAATAGGTGATTGAGTATGTCGGGTTCATCCGGTAGGCGAGAATTTTCCCATTCGAGGCATTGCAATGGATCTACAATTACTGTAATGCTACATGTCAGACGCGGATTAGGCTGAGATCTGAATTTGAATTCGGATTTAGTTTTATTAATGCTGAACAATTCTTCAGCAGTTTTTAGGTTCAGATTGCAGTGGAAATGACCATCAATCTTGTCCATGTAGTAGTGGTGTAAGGAATAAATTATGGGAAATGAAGGTGGGGATAGGATGTAGTTTTTGGTAATCTCTGGCTGAATTTGATTAAATATCATGTAAACAGTGCATGACTGAAAAAAGGATAAGGAATTGGTAAGGTTGAGTATGTGAAGCGGATAGAAACCGGTCATTCTGCAGGTAAAAAAATCACAAAATAGTTACTAGTGTCATTTTTTTAAATGAAAAAAACCACATTAGAAATATTTGGTTTACTTCTTCAAGACACTAGAAGAATCCTGATTTGAAATAAAAGAAAAACAAATTTAAGTCAGGATTACAGGTATTGTTCCGCAAATTGCAACGCCAAACAAATAGATGCCCTGCAAAAAATAAAATTGTTTCTTAAGTTTAAAAAATAGCTGAAAAGTTTGAATCCTATTTTTAAACAATCAAAAACCGTATTTATTGATTACCCTTTGTATAAAATAAATATATGATATCGTTTTGAATTTTGACCATCAAATTCTACAGAAAACGACGCCTGTTTTTTATTCCAATGTGATATGTCTATATTTCAATCCGTTCTTAATGAGTTTTCTTTGATTGTCTCGTTAGCGAAATTCCATTAACTAAATAAATTAGGTTCTGTATTGATCTTTGTCTTTTAAAAGCAATTATTTTTTTCTAGAACTTGCTGAGCATTTGCTAAAATTTTTATCACCCAGATATTTGAAGCTTAAGTTGGTCTCAATGTTTGTTAATAAAGAGGTAAATCTGTGGTTAGATAAGTGCCAGATGGGAACATTTATAAAAGTTAGGACCGGCTTCGCTGGCTGGGAACTATTTATCTAAAAACAATAGTCAACTTAACAATTCATAATAGTAAAAGGCATACAATTTGTTGACCCCCTTTTTTCACCCGTTTAACCGATTATTAACCGTAAATAAAACCCCTCAAAAATAATTGTAAAACCGTCCTGTACACCTTTTTATTTTGATAATGCCTAAGCTATATATTAGATTGAAAAATTATTTGTATCTTGTTAAATTGTGTTTTAAGGAAAACAATTGTGTGCACACAGGTAAGTATGCACCCCAAGACAATCACTATGAAATAGATTCCAGGCTTCCTGTACAGGTGCCATACAGAAATCTCATTTGTGGCTATGTGGAAAAATGGAAGGCAGTGATTATAATAGTGAATATGTTGTCTTCAGTGCAAGAAGGCGTTTAAAATGGGAGAAACTCAAAATATCGCAGGAGGTATTGCGGCGTGAATGGAACATTCATGACATACGTGTACAATACTATAGTAAAAAGATTGATTATTATCGTTAGTTCATTCAAAACGCTGTCCAGCAAAGTTATGGAAAAGATTTACCCTACGAGATTTATATTTTAACTACGAATGGATTGGAACGAAATACAAAACTACAGATACATTAATTATGGGCTGACTGACGACCAAAAGCAATTGTTTGATGACTGCTTGAGAAATTGAATTACTGCTTCAAGTAATATTTTGCTAACACTTTGGTCTAAGAAGCTACTACCAGAGCTCTTAGGATGAAGCGTTGGCATAGTCGTTCAAAAAATTATTCAACCTTTAATCATTAACTTGATTATTAATTGGTTCCTTGTAAAATAATGAAATTTGTGGTAAAACATTATGATGGATAAACGATTATTAACAATAAATATTTGGTGGTCAACACGGTTTTACAATTATTTTTGAGGGGTTTTAATTTTTTTTAAATCGGGGGCTAACTCGGTCGTTTTAAAAGGTTCGCAATTATTTTCCCATAGTAAAATCATTAATCATTTTAAAAATAGTCCATATTTCAAAAACCATTGAACGTCTTAATCTATTGATTTGAAAAATGAAAAAAATGCCATTTAAAAAGCATGGGACGGATAATTTGCCGTTACTCTAGTGCCGTATAAACAATTTGGCCCAAAAGCAATAAGCTTCTTCCGATGGACTTCGTAAACTTATGTACCAAATGTCACGTCAATCGGTTGATCGGTTTGGTAAATATCCTTACAGATCGACAGATTGACGGAAGGGCAGACTTTTACGCCTTCTATATTCATCCATCAATTTTATAAAGTACCATTCTGGCACTTTATAATTACCAAAAAGCGTGCTTAGGACTTACGGTTTGGTTTCCAAACTGGTTTATAAAACATGTAAGAAGAAAATAGCTGGAAATTAGGGCTATCAAAATCAAGTTGAAAATTACTCAAAAATTCCAAAGCACGGGTTTTTTTACTGTGGAATTTATGAATCAATGTGTTAACAATTTTTTAGAAATTTTATTAATGCTTATCAGTATTGGCTAAAATGAATTAGGAAACGATAACCAGTTCAGTTCTGATTAAAAAATAATATCGTAGTTCAAACCTAAAACGCTAATATTAAAGGGGAAACCGTTACCGTTGGGTGGAGTAGATTTTTTATTCGTACTGAATTATTTGTTTTAACGTTAATCAAGAATTAAAAATTTTCTTTAAATACTAAATAAATGATTTTTTCGGTATGTTGTAAAACAAAATGTAAATTGTAAAAGCTAGTTTCGTTTTTATTTCCTTGTTTCATTTACGAAACTGAGCAACAATTTTCTAAAAGTTTTCAGTTTTACCAAAATCTACTTATCTGTGTATTAAATCGGGTAAATTCATTGAACAATATTGAAGAACTTCTACCATGATGAAAATACCCTGAAACCATATATACTAAGAAAAAATGCTAATTGAATATATTCTAAGTAATTGTTTCTAATGAGCATTTCAATGTATATTTGCATTTTACTTATTCAGAACAATATTTGTGTAAATAAATAAATAATTAAAATGGCAAGTTTATAGGCATGTCGTGTTAACGCTGAGATAGCATTGTTTACAACACACTGACTTTGTCAAGGGAAAGAAAGAAAAATCGCTAATCTACATTTTTACTACACACTACTATTTATATTGGCCTTCCAATAGAGAAGGGACACTCTATTGGGATGCAAATGCATTGGACACCACTACCATTATGATTATCAATGCATTTTCATACCTACCCCGTACCAACACCGAGCCGAGTAGGAATTAGGCAAAGGCAGCCTTACTATCACTTGGACACCCATCCAAGAGGGTTCAATTCTAGCCGTTGCTTAACTTCAGTGATCTAACGAGAACTGTTAAGCTCTTGCTATACTACCTGCCATGTATGCATAAAAAAGGGATTAAATCGATAGTTTAAATAATGCTGGGCTTTAAAGTATTCAAAAAACTATGCTGGTTTTTAGTATGAAACCAAAATTTCGACAAAACTAGAAATATGACTGACGACGCTGGTTTTGTTTTCTGTGGTATCCTTGTAATTAATGTTGTCAATATACGGATACAAGTCAATTTTTTAAATGCATCCAAATTACTTTAATAACAATATCATTGGATGAAATAACTAAGAGGTTTTAAAAAAATATCAGAGCGGTCTGGTAAGGTTATTTTGGATAGCTAAACTTTCCAAAATAATTTTGATTTTGAGCAGTGTATTTTCGTTATTTAGTGGCAACACTTGTTAATTACAAAAACGTATCTAGTTTTATGATGAATGAAAATCAGTAGTTGGTTGTTTAAGTATTTGTTGCAGGTTCTCAATTTAAGAATATATAAGTAAAATATTAGAATGCAAAGCATACTCAAACAGCAAATAACAGTTTAAAATAATTAGTTCGAGAAAATTTATATCAAAATATGTAATACAATTTAAAAAAAATATTTTAACTTACGGAAATACGCTTAAAGGTTTTTGTCAGAGTTGTAGAGAAACTGAAAATATGTTTGGTCAGACGTCTAAACCATGAAAACTATGTTTGTTAAACTACTAATGTTGTTTGATACATGAACGTCTTTATGAACAAACCTTAGCTTTGAAGAGCTTTAATAAGCAGTTATAATTGAACTTCTGAAGTAATTATTTGAGACTACTTTATAAAAGAGAAAAATATTGATTTTTTCTCGCCAGCTGAATTAAAAACATAATGTGCTTGGTGAAATATAAATTTACGTATAGTTTAACGCGTTTTTAAACAAGGAGTAGTTCTTATGTCTTAACGTAATGAGGAAAAGATTTAAAACTAAATAATAATAAAAATCCAATTTAACCATAATTCTATACAGAGTAGTTCTATAAAATTAAAAGAATAACAATAAAAAATGGACCAAAGGTGTCTTTAACACTAATAATTGTGTAAGCTTAGTGGCAGTTCGCCCCAACCATTTTAAGAAAAACTAAATGGATTTATTTTCATGTTAATGCTGTTATTTAAATTCATCATTGTTGAAATTGTCTTGCTGCCTATCCCCCCTGCTTCTATCTCCCCATTGTGGGCAATCCCCCCCAATGCCCTTACCCCCCAGTAATTTCCCCCCTATGAATATCGCCCTATCCACATCCCCCCTCAGTATTCATCCCCCCCAGAAAAAATTAAAACAAGTTTCATGAAGTTCAGCAGCATTTTTTTTGCATTTGTACACATTTCATAAATACTGTATACAGTGTGAGACTCTCCCTTAACATTTTTAATTTAACTCTAATTAATTTAGGTAACCCTATGACCAAGACTAGTACTATAAATAAAGACTACGTAACGCCTGTGTAAAATTAAAAAATGATATGCGAATTCATGAAGACGAAATTGTTTCGACAATTTTCAATGTATTTTAAATGAGAGCCGATTGTCCTTCTACTCCTGCCTATGACCTTACTATTAGCATACCAGTAGACTCAAAATCAAAATCTGAACACTTGCGATGTACACATTTTAATTTTGAAGACTAGTTTTTGAGTTTTGGGGCCATATCTTTTTTCAGTCTAACTGTATGCTGAGTATAGTTGGGTTTGATTTTTAACCTGGCCTAACCTAACCTGACTGAAACATAAGTTAAATATAGTTGGGTCGAAAATCCAACACAACTGATTTGAACGGTTCAATTGGGTTTGACAATTCAACCCAACTGCAGTATCCTATTACCACTGATGACTTACCCAAGCGATAAAATAGGGGTAAATTAAATGTCAAACTTAAGTGGCTCAACCTTAAGTATTGTTTTGACAAATTCCATTTTACAAAAACCAATTCCGACTGCAATTGCGGTTTGTTTGCATCTTTCTTTTCTTTCTCAATTTAAATAAAAGGTTAAACACAGGGAAAAGTTCGTAGAACGAAGCTCATCTCCACCATAGTAGCAATTTTGTTTCTTTTTTAAATTGTACATTTTGTTACCTGTACTTTTGAAAAATATGTGTAATGATGATTTTCTTGACCTAAATGTATTATAATTTTTTCTGTTGGATGATACGCCCTGATGAAGAGTGTCGTGAATACTCGAAAGCTAGGCTAATAAAAAATCTCCACTTTAACAATCTCGTGTTATTTCATTAATATAATAATGACAAGTGGATGGAGCTTCCTGAAAAATAAAAGGTTGTTATGTTGTTTAGATGGAATCGATTTTTTCTTTCCCAACAAGGCTTATGTTTGTATTAAGTTTAGCATAAGTATACACTATTACGTTTGCTTTTAGTCAGCCGAAGATTCTCACGTAATTGTAAGAAACTACATTTTAAGTGACAACTAATCCTTTCAACGGCACCGTTCACAGGAATTACAAAATGTAAAGCTTCTGTCAACTACCACTTTCATTTTTTTCCTATCAATCATAGTCAACAACTACCTGACACCTGTTACGTTTCGAGCAATCCTATAATTTTCTCTTTTTAAGAAACAAGTTGCCTTTCTTTGCGCAGAATTTGAAAACATGTGTTAAACACTCTCGTCCTGCAACCTTCATCAATTATTTAACATGAGAAACTACTTGTCATGTGACATGTATTAGTGAAGTTGCGGTGCTACAGGTTTCATATTACGTCAGCTATCTTCCTGTGGAGTGAATTGAAAGGTTCTTTTTATGAAATAATATTTCATGGAAATGCAAGTCGCAATAACACATTACATTGAACATTTCTTGAGACAGTCTGAAATTGGGTTAGTGGAACATAAGATTTTTGTTAATTTTTTTACTTCCATCAAAGTACTTAAAAATACGTTTCAAGTCAATATGATATTGCTTAGTCATTTTAAAAACATTACCTTCATATTTAAGATAATGTTTTCACTATATTAGTTACATAACACGTGGACTCCGAGGCACATTACAATTAAAAGTAAATAAACCGACGCTGAAATCCTACGTAGGCGTGTAACATATGAATATGAGTACGACTAGAAAAAGCGCATGAAGCTACTTTACATATTAATTTTCCCAATTCAATAATATTTTTTGGAAGATATTTTGTTTTCGAATTTCATTGCATCAATATATTTAAGGGAGTCTTATATTTCAGCTTACATCGAATGTAAGCTTCAATTTTTTTTATGTTAGTTCCAACTTAACACTTTATTTTTTTTTAAATTGTGAATCCACAACAAATACTTCCAATTTTGACAGTATTTCAATGTCACCTTCATAATGTTACAGACAATTGCTTATATTTTTATGCATTTAAATGCCCTATATTAACATGAATTCTACTACTTTATAACAACCAAAAAGCATAATTTGGAACATTGTATTCACGACATATTTATTTTATACGTACATATGTGTCTTTTCATTCAAAATGCTAAGTTTTAACTAGACACCTTCTGAAAACGAAAACAAACTAAACTGAACGATTGAATTGTTATTTAAAAGTACATTAACAAAGTTTGCTACAGCTTTGTTTTTCACCGCACCTTGTTTGCTCTATAGCAATTCTTTTTTATGCATGCAAGGTAATGTAAACAGTTATTCTGCGTGCCGTCATCAGAAATGATGAGGTTCCTGTGTCAATGTCGTGCTGCATTATTCGCAGCAACTTATAAAGCGTTGTTTAGCCATCGATTTTATTTTGTTTGAACTTTACACAATTCATAAAGAGTATGGTATTTATGCACTGGTCATTCATAAGCCTTGCATTTAAAGTTTTTTGTTGCCACAATGTCCAACTCATTCATTCTGCAAGCGTTCAGGAATGTGGTCGGTATTTACTGAAAGAAAGAACTACGTACTTTTACAATAAACTTTTAATGAGTTCTCATTGCTTGGTACATTTTTTGTTTCCTCTAAGAGCGGAGTTACTTCTTCAGCAAATATATGTATATATCTAACAAGGAGTACTATTCCACTGCCCCCAGCTCCCAGATAAATGAAATATATAAAAATAAACTATAATTCAC
>JAQIWN010003540.1:0-12929 GCA_034699025.1 Entomobrya cf. arborea Gr-Col-00668
TGAAGTGGTCTTCGGATTTATCTTCGCCACAAGGGCAAAGATTCTCCATCATGGGAGTATAGTATGGGTCAGCCTCTCATTGTTATAATGCTTACATTAATTTTAATCAATTGCTTGAAAAATTAGTGAACAGAATTGCCGTTCTACATCTTGGTCGATGAATAAAAAAATCGGCTGTCATTTATTTCAGCCTGGATGTTGTATTTTAAAGCCCATTTTCCAATAAATAATTTGATATAATCCTGATCTCGAATAAGACTCAACCTTTGTAGTATACTTTGTAGCAGACACACCGCATCATTTTTTCCCAACGTGGGCACAAATTTTATTATTCAACTTTCAAGGATAATTTTCATCAGATTACATTGGGACTAATCAAAAGTACCAAATGTAGCTTCCCTATTTCTATGTCTAACAAACTCTTGCAACATGGCTTTTACATTTAATTTCTCTATAAGATCTGAATAACAATTATTTAAAAATCAGTGATTAAGTCTGGCTTGTCCCATTTTTGTTCTCGTGTATGATTTTATGCGTCTTAGCCTGGAGAAACTTCTCTCAGCTCCAGCTGAACCAGCAATTTAAAACTTCTTACTATTTCATTGATGCTTGTCCACTGCATCTCCGGAACATTTTGAAGCACTCGCAGCTCGCTAATTAGTTTTTCAGAATGCCAGACGTAAAAACTACATAATTCATTTATTAGCTCGATGTTTGTCGAGTTACTTGCTTTTAGAAGAACAGTTTCCAGCTTCTCATATATTTTAAGTCCAGGTTGATCAAATCGATTGGAAATTTCGTCACAAAGTAAATCCAATGCCTCAAAATATATGGCTTGAAGACGTTCCTTTGGGGTATTCTGTGTGGCTACTGAATCGTTAACATCCTGGAACCGCTTTGGTTTTCCACGTCTTCGAGGAAGCTGAGGTACATCAAGTGAATATTCTCCAACTTTTTCTTCCATTTCAGTCCACTAATCATTAAATATTTGGTGAGTTTTTAGAGTTCCCAAAGACAATATAGTTTTGCGTGCGGACTCCATGCCACCGGAAATTGTTAAGACGGATTTTGTAAAACTTTACTAAGGGCTTCCGACGCACTGAACATATTTTTTGCCATGAACAAGCCTAGGTAGAATTCTCCTTTCTGTAGTTTCATAAGTAGACAATTAGCACTACTTGCAATTTTGTCGGATGATGAACTGAGTTGATCCATAAGGGTTATAAGAGCTTCATATCCAGATAAAATGGCTTCAATGGCTCTAACTCTCATTGTCCATCTAGTTGGTCTAGGTGTCAAAACGGTAGAGGTAACTTCTAACGATGCAACTATGCTTGAAAATTCAGCCATACGTTTTGGTGATGCTCTTAAAATTATTCCTATTTAATTAACGTCATCTAAAATATCACGAAAAAATGGGAGCTTTGAAGCAACATCCTGTAGAGCCAGATTCAAGCTGTGGTTGAAGCAATGCACATAGATGGCTTTTGGCTGTTTGGACAGGATACGGTTCTGCACTCCACGATTTCCGCCTGACATATTCCTAGCACCATCATAGCACTGACCACGTAGGTTCTCCAAAGATAATCCAAGACGCATGACACAGTCCAAAATCAACTTTGCTAGCGTTTCTCCGGTTGTTGAGGCAATCTCATATAGACCCAGAAAATATTCTTCAGGTTCCAAATCTGAATTTACGGTTCTAACCGAAATCGAAACTTGGTCGTGAACAGATAAATCTGTTGTTTCGTCAACAATAAGACTGAAGAACACGTGGGATTTGATTTGATCAACTACGTGCCTCTGAACATGTTGGGATACAAGTTCTAGAATTTCATTTTGGATCTCCCACGACGTATAAGACTTGGTACGGCGTAGCCATAGTTTCAATGGTGGTATATCAGTCGCCCGAAGGTTAAGTAGGGACATACAGTTTCCAGTGTCAAATTGTTCCCCTCTGATTGCAAGGCCCTGACTTCCGAGGTAAATTAAGGTTGTAAAAATAACATTCAAACTTCACGGGCATCTTGCTGCTTTTTCAAAGTGGAGGAGGACATCGCTTTCAGAGTTGGAGCATCGATACTTGACAATGTCTTGCTAACAGATTCTTGATGATGCCTACTTGTCTGATGGCGCTTCAAGTTCTGAAGTCCGTGCTTCCAATTGTTATAGCCAGTGGTAATGAAAGTTTCTTCATACTTCATTTCCTGCGGAAATAAGCCTCTTGCTTTTGCCTGGGAACAGGTAAACCAAACGATTTTATGTCGGGTGTTGACATAATGGATCCAAGGAAACTGGGTGTACCACTCTGGCTGGAAGTTGAATCTTCTTCCATTGATCATTTGATGAGTTAAATTCTTCGGTTGATTTGGAGCTACAAAAATTAAGAATAATTAGTGGCGTTTCTCTGGTTGGGTTAAAGTAAGTTATCTTTTAGTTCTGATTATCTGATATATAACTCGCGTAGTAGTACTTGAAGCTGCTTGGTCATTTGAAGTATGGTCACCATCCACCAGTCCAGTGTCCAAATTATCTTTAAAGTACAAACGAAATAAGTTAAATATTTGCTACGTGAATTGTTATGCATATCTTTATCGTATTCACAAAAACGGGTAATGTCCAAAAAATGCAACGTTTTAAACACACCTGTTAGTAATTGAACAGATGTATCCTCCCGGAATTGGTTTTCGGCGGAATTGAAACCAGTACTTCCTTCCGAGGCTGGAGTCCTGCTCCTTGGCTCATCTATCTGACTGAATATTGAATTTGATGCTGCCACAATCTCCTGGTTTGCTAATATTCCATTTTCAACTTCAGGTTGACCCTCCACATTGTTCTGGGGAGAAGTTTCCAGGCTTTTCGTCGCTCTTTCACCTAAAAAATTAATGGAAAATGACAAATATAACTTTCTTGTAGGCTCCAGTGTTCACAAGCTCATACTGATATATCTGTAACATTTACTGTAAAAATATATTTATTTATTATTACCTAAATCACTGCTAGTTGATGTTCTGGGTAACACTGGGGCTGGGGGATCTTTGACTTTCTTTACAAGCCATGAATCCAACACATTAAGCTTTCTTTTCGACATGTCAAGTTTAAAACGACTTGAAAACCCAAATACAAATTTAAACGGTAAATCCGTAATTATTGTATTAATATTATTACTCACTTAAATTAATCGAGCTTTTTACATTATATTTTAAAGTGTAATTTGCTGATTGCATGACAACTGTGTTCAAAATGACATGTTCCATAGGAAAGTTTTACTGCTAAAAAATTACTCGAAACTGGAAAAGGTGCAAAGTGCCGTTGTCCTCATGGCAGTAGTTCGTACGGCAGTTGTCCGTATGGCAGTTGTCCGAACGGCAGTTATCCGCTTATGGCAGTTGTCCTTTGCGGCAGTTGTCCTAGAACCGTTTACATAAGTAAATAATAATGACCACAGACATTAATGAGTGGACTTTGAAGCATAACATTACTTTCAATAATTCTTTTACTAGTTTTCTCAGCGAAATTCATAAAATAATCAGGATACTCGGATATGCTTTTCCCCAGAGTCAAAGAATTCCAGTTCCCCACCTATCCTATTAACATAAAATGGTACCCAATGGATTCATCTGTATTTACACACAATAAGAATGAAAAACTTCTAATTTTTATATCAATAAGCTTATTGCGAGTTACTACTTTATACTGTGCATTCGGGGCGCACTTTGTTATTCTTTTAAAATATCCAAGCAAGTCCAGGATATCCATCATTAATATTCAGAGAAGTAGTCCTTAAATAGACACGTTTGTTGCTGGTTATATACATGTTACTGGGGTATTCAGGGTAGAAAATCACCATCATTCTTGCTGTTGTAGATTTATTAAATTTTGAGGTGGATGGACATATTCCCATGCCGTGGTATGGCATGTCCTTCGTTCTTGTCACGTAGATCAAATCCGTATAGAGCTTTTCCGTTGTTGTATTCGGTCACACGCAAGTCCAGGCCAGCATCCCAGTTTGTTATTCAAATGGCATCAAACAATGTTATGAACCCATCAAGAACGCGGTATTCGTCTTTATCCACATTAATTACATCCTGAGTAGTCTGCTCTGCATTGCACGTAATAACGATCTGCTTGCGCCCATTATTTTGGATTAAAAACAGGTTTTTCTGATAATTCTCACAATTCCGAGAATGAGCCGCTGTGTGATTCATTAGTATGAGTGTATGTTCCAATGGGTAAGCTATAAGCTTTTATTGACACTTTTGTTCCGGTGTAGTTGACAGGAGATTCTTTTTGTTTGACATGTTTTCATTTTTATGTGAGCTAGTTAGATAGATGGCAGCAACGTTAACTTTCGTACGTAGAGCTTAGCTTCAAGAATCTGCAGCTGTAGATTTTCTTTTCTGCTGCTGTAACATCCAAGAGCAAACTTGTCGGCTGATATATTGAAATGGATGGGGATATCTACTCCCGGCGTCATGTAACGGTTAAAAATCTCGCCATGTGTTCTAACAAACACTTCAAACGTTTTACTTGCGTTGCACAAGGTTTTTCTGCTGACCCATTCATCATCATCAACACTAGTTTCATTCTTTACTCGAAAGAAGCCCCCTGCTTGGCCTTTCTTGAAGTCATTTTCATAACTCAAAAGCCTTTCAAGGTAACCCTTATAAGGGTATAAGCTGTTCTTTGATTTCACCTTTGTGTCGTGTACGTGAACTCTCACTCTCTTTAATGCATATGTAACAATGTAATTAGCAGGAGCGTAATGTAAAATTACTTTGTCGGATTGATCAGCAAGATCTGTCGCCGCAGAACTTACAACTTTAAGTCTCAATTTGATTCTTGTGTCTTGATAAGTCAATATATTGAGTATTATTCCCAGGAATAAAAAACCCAATTGCAGAGGAAGATGAAACGGCAGATTGGGGATGGTACTCATTAGTAACGGATGAGTTCACCACAATATCGTAGCCTACTTCAGAAAAAACATCTGTCTCAGACCGGACATAGTCCTTGTATGTACTTATTTGTGGCATTTTTAATAGAGTATGATAACTTTGGATTGCTTTACATGTTTGTTTTTCTTTGTGTGTTTTGCAGTTGGTTTACGCTTCTTTGACTTTTGCTTCCTTTTACGTCCAGAGCCCCACTGATTTACAATTGAGTCACCGATCCCATTTAATGCATCCTTTCCTCGATTTTTATACTCAGCTGAAGTGGCATGACGTAAAATGTATTTCTTTGCTGCAGGTCATCAAATGTTCTTTGCTATTAGTATCAATTTTCGGGCGATGGCACCTAGAACTGCACCCAAACCATCTCCCCTTTGTCTTTTGTAACTAGACTTGTAAAACACCAAGCCATCATCCACACCTCTACCCGTTTGAGGGCTTTCGAGACGGATAAACTGATTCACATCTGTATGATACATTTTTTATAAGCGTCTTTCCCGGAAATGAAGTGTACATGAGGTAGTTCCAAACGTCAAAGGCATATCTTCTCCGATTTCCGTCTTTAAATATATTCTGATACTGTCAATGTAGTCCTTAACTCACATAATGTAGGTTATGTAAATGTAGGTTTTCATCAATAGCACATTATTTGTTCCATTGTACTCTACAATACGAAGTAAAGGGGCTATCTGGTCTCCAACTTTCTGTTCCTCTATCTGTGTAGGCATACATTTGTGTGAGCAAACTTCAAAGAATGTAGATTGAGTTCCTCTGAATGTGAACTCTTCATTGGTGGGAAAAAATTCTTCCCTTGGCATATCAAGTCCAAGAATAGCCTGCGCTTGGCCTCTCAAAACCAGTATGCTTTATTTAGGGAGCTTTACTTTTAAAATAAATCGATCTTCATCAATTTTAAATAAGATCAGTGTTACGACAGTATTTAATTTTTTTATCAGATCATCTACAGATTGTATACGTCTCGGTGTAAGACACAAAAGGCGCGTACGTTGATCGACTTTCTTGTTTTTGACCTGAAATTCCGGTGGATTTCCCCTTTGAAGAAATACACCCTGTACAACTTTTCCTCTACAACGTCAATATTAATTTCCTCGTTAATTTCAATAGTTTTCAACAAATAGTGATTGGCTGCATACAATTTTTCATCTTGAGACCCCTGAGAAAATTTTTCTCGATTTTATCATAAAAAACAATATCATGTTGGCTTATAATTGTTGGTTTGTTTTGAACAAATTTGACTATTTTAAATGTTTCTTGTTTATTGTTTAAATTTTAACTCTATTGTACCGGCTAGTGTTTTATATGCTATAATATCAAAACCGAAACCTTAGAACATAAGAACATCTTCCACGATTCTTACATCTCCTGTTTTTGGGGCAGTGTCTCATAGGATAATCTATATGCCACTTGTTTTCCTTTGCCAAATCTCCAGCAATCTTGTCCACTTTTCAAGTTTGGTAAAAATGATTTGGCCGCCTTAAATTATATAACTTGGTCTAACATCGTACAGATCTAGCTTTTCTTGTGGTGGCTGCTGTCATAGCCCCTCGTACTGTGTATAATATCGTATCCGACTTTATTAAAGGTTCGTTGTATGGTTATATCAATTTAGCCAATGCAACTTCATACTGGACATAAATAAACATAAAAACTATCCATCTTGACTGTTTGACTCGAAAAAATATACTGCATCCCTTTTTGCGCTTATTTCCTTTTATATACAAAAAACTTACTAGTCATATGTATTCTACTCAAAATGTTAAAATATATATAACCATTGCGAATATCGTATATTTATGCGGGAGTGGATTTTTACATGCTATAGATGATAAATAATCATGGTCATAGCTAGTTTTATACCTGGCTAGCTCTAAGACAAAAAAAAAGAAAAAATACGTTGGTCAACGTTTTTCTCCTTTCATATTAAAAACCGGAAGGGCATGTACAGCTTCGCTGGAGAAAACAGAGTGTGACTGGTTTTATTGCTATCTCCTTTTGAAGAGATAATTTTGTGTTAGGATGGGTTTTTGAATTATGAGGTGGTGTGCATTTGGATGTGCAGGCGAAATAATGTGAGGTGGAAGATAGCTTGGGTTTTGCTATGCACAACTTGAGTTTATTGGGACAAAGTGAAAACGCGTCAGCTCAGTCCTTCGGTTGAATGAGAAGTGTGTAATATTTTACAGAGTAATGGCATTTTAGGTTTTGGCTTGGTACAAATCACGTAGGCATAAAGTTAGTCTAAAAATAGAAACATTGAACTTGATTGCATGAATAAAAGGTAAAGTAAATCACAAGTGAATAGGATCGGGCCTGCATATCAGTAGATTAGTATGCAAATGACATTATTGTGCATAGCATATTCATAAAACAGTATAAAATTGGACATAAAATAAGTAAAAGTTTGAATGAAAAGAATCTCGTACATTACTTTAGGTACTAAACACCTTTTATCAATTTATTAACTTGCGTATACGTTTAGGTAGTACTTCTTACTACAATTAATAAGGGGTCCCACCAATACCCAATTAATATTCATATCAGATTGATCATGAAATAATCAGATAAAGCGATTAAATCAGTAACAGTATCATGTACGGTCGTACTCTTAACTACTAATAGCTAATCTTCGCTCTTCGCTACCAGCTTCTTTCATACTCTTTTCCAATGCATCAAAAAGACCACATTCAACTGTATTTTGTTGTCTTTGGCAAGTGTACCATGACGGTGCGGCAGAGTTTGTTATCTACACAGAAAAAGATGAAGATGAGATACAGATATCAGATAAGATGGCTATCTTTATTTTATCTTTATCTGAAGTTCTAAGAAGTTGCCCTCTTTATCTTTATTTTACGTTTCTAAGTTTTTGAAAGTAGCCATATTAATCTGCAAAAAATGAATGCAAGTTCAATTACGGATTTTTGATTTTTTTTCTATTTGCCACAAAAACTACCAAGTACTCTATGCCTGTGTGGAATTAGTACAATTTAGTGCATTAGAAAAGTCCAGAGTTGAGCCATATCGACAATATATGATGGTTTTGGCGTACTGTCTACGGATATTGAACGATTTCATGGTAGCATCTAGTTACATCTTAGGGTTTAGTAAAAATCTACATCTGAATCTACATCTTTGGAATTTTAATACGCCCATCTTTATCAGCATCGTTATCTTAAAATCTTGGCTACGATTATCTCTTTATCTTTTTTTATCACGATTATCGAGTTTCACGTAAAGATTCGTGGGACATCATCAGAAAAAGTTATAAGAAACTTGCTTTAGTCTGCCACCCCGATAAAAATAATGGCGAGACTGGTGAGAAGCTTAAGAAAATTGCAGAGTCTAATGACTAATGACACTGCAAAAACACCGGATGAAAAGTTTTCAAGTCAACCTGAAGATAAATGCTAGTTTCGTTGCCAATATTTACATTTACAAATATTTTCATACATGCCACATGAGAGGTGAGCATTGGAGTAAATGTGGAAAACCTGATTTACCAAAGCAGAGTCAAAAATCTTTCCCAGTTAGGCCTCAAGACAAATGCAAGTTCAGGTGTCAATTGTGTGGAAAATACTTCCATGCATCCAAATACATCCAAATACAAGTTCCAAATGCGAAGTACATTAGTCAGGCTGCGGGGTGAAGTAAAGTTGCATGGAAGGCATTTCAGAATAGCATGCGTGGGACCCAACCCGATTTAAGAAAAGCGTGCATGGGACGCAACCCCATTTAAGAAAAGCGAAATACGGACGCAACCCCATTTTAAAAAAGCGTGCCGTTTGACCCTCTGGGTCAATGAGTGATGCTCTCATCCTGAGGATGGCTTCAGCAGGCCGATACCCAGAATTAACTTTAAATTGTTGACAAATTAGAAATATCAAGATTTTTGCTGTGGTAGAGCAGACATCAAATGTAGCTATCACTCCTAGCGTAGCAGTAATTCCAAAAACGAATTAATTCTCACATATACAAAATATCATTCTTCACGTTTTCGATGACGACAAAACGATACAGATGCTAAAGCTTGCAGAGGCCAAGAATAACTTTAATCCTATACAGGGAAGAAAATAATAGTTGTCAGGTACAGCGAATTAACAATAAACCAAGAATATGAAAGAATAAGACTAACAATGAGGTATATAGCCTGGTTGCCAAAATTTTATGATACTGAATTATGTAGCGTACTTCAAACATGGAAAACAATTTGAAATTTAGAAGAATGCTAAGCATGTTGGAAAATATTAGTACAAGCAAGATATCGACAGAACTGCCGACTCCAATCAGGAGGAACATGAAATTAATCAATAACCAAACTAGATGACTTAGGGCAAAATTTACAAAATGGAGCAAGATATGGGTTTCGGCCTGTACAAGCCATCATCAGGGTGAGAGCATCACTCATCGACCCATATGGTCTGTAGGCACGCTTTTTTAGTTGGGTCGCACCCAACCCCCTGTTTAGCTTGTGGGAAGGCTTCCTTTTAACGCCGGTGGAATGGCTCGTAGGGAGTAGTCCACGCCACTAAAGAGCGGAATATAGACGTGGACCCCTGGGGCTCTAGCGTCAACATGCCCATCGGCCTGTCTCTAACGGGCTCACCCAGGACATTGGCACCCATGCATCATTCACTAGAGGCTCCCGCTCCCCCACTTCCCGAGCACCAGGTAAGTGGAAAAGTAGAATGAGTCTGGGCCCCAGGTTAACGACTACGAATGCAACTTTTAAAGTGGTTGCATTACCAATGTCTTTAAACTATGATCTTATAAACTCGTCAGAGGGAAGTTGCTGCATAAACACGTCATCTGTGTCATCGTCGTCGTCATCTGAATCATCAGCTCTCTCGTCGTCATCTGTTTGATCATCCTGAAGCAAAGCATGCCTGACAACTTTTTCGCTAGATATTGGCGGCTCTGGGCATATCAGTAGTTTTATAGCGTCTGGTTCAAGAGGCAAACGGTTAACTGAAAGCTTCGCTTTTCTTAAAGATTGTGTTGGAATTACTGGATCAGAGAGTCAATTGAGCGAAAAAACATATACTTCATACTTGCCGGTCGGCTAGTTTTTCGTGCATGATGCAATCTGTCTTGTCTGTAGTATTTATTCTTAGATTCAGCAGCTTGTTCTGAAAGCATTCCTAAAGGAAGTACGCTTCGACAATCTCTTCACAGTGTATGAGAATTTTGTGTAGTTTTGGATTCATATAATACCATTGGTATTTGGCAATAAAAAGTATTGCTGTTTCCCTGCAATAATTCCCAAGCAAATTTGGATCAATAGGAAAATGTTTGCAAAATTATTCTGATTCAGATTAGTCTGAACTTCTGGCAGAAGTTCCTTGTATATTTCTAAAATATCAGCAAAGGTTTCGTAGTCCTTGAATGCTCTCCGTGCTGTGTTGTCATCATTAGAAGAACCAGCTCCTTCCGGGTTCGGAAAATCAACCCGAAATCCCATCCTCCGAAACAACTCACCTTGAATGTGAAGTTTTCGCTCCTCTACTTCAATTTTTGTTCGGCATCATAAACTATCAATTTCTTGACATTCCGTTTGTATCCGATGTGCAAAAACAATTCCAGCATACGAATGTAAGCGTGCATTGGATTAATTCTATGATTCAGTGAGGTAACTTGAGGCGAAAATGTACAATTACTTATGTTATTGAGGACATTAAACGTTAGCTCTACATATTGGGCAGTTAACACTAGCTAGACAGTTAGACAATGTTCAACATTTTGCCGTCAATTATGATCAGAACAGATTGTAGAATTGGGTTTTGCCAAAGTATGTATGGTGTACCTTTTTTGAATGATTTGCAGTGGAATTAGTGTTGTGCAAATAATGCGGAATCAGTTTTTGGCCCAGTTTGTGGTCATAAGACTGTTTGTTGTTTAATTGGCCGGATGAACCATCGAATCCCCAACTTACAAAGAAGGTAATGTCATCCGAACTCACGAACGAAATATCTCTTAAAACATCATCTTGCATTTTCAGTATTCTTTTTTTAGTTAAATCCAAAAGTTCTTGCAGCTGAACTTTAGCACAAATAACAGTAACACTTATCGATGTCTCTGTTGGATGGTCTAATAGTTGGCTTAATTTCCAAAATAGAGCTATAGCTTGGCAAAACCGAAGCACCTTCCTCTTCAGCTGCAAACCTAAACTTATTGTAGTTTCTGACTCCTGTATCAAACATAAGTCCATATGCAGCTTCTGGGGTTTTCGTTGTAACGATAGGTGCATTTATACCATCAAGAACTTTTTTAGGTCGTCCAGGTGTCATTAAGCAGTGGTTAATTTTTTTCGCAAGTTCATGTCTTTGTGGTAGACTGTGTATTTTGACAAGTGTCTCGAGTGCTTTCTCAGGCGGCACCTTGATAACTTGGACTGTCTCGGCAATTTTTTTAGTCTTCGCCTTTTGTGCTGTTGAACAATATTATCAAACTGTCTTATATTTCTTGTCATGAGATTTTCCGGGCTTCACAACCAATACACTAGACGTCGAAGAACCTGGTTCATTAACAAGAATCTGAAATGTCACTGCAAATATTGAATTCATCAATTCTTTTCTTATTATGTGACAGTTCCTTCAGAATCTTTTTGTATCTAGACACCATTTTCTTAGCTGACGACTCGATCTTATCTCAATCCTTCTCCATAAACTCCATACCATACCTTTCTCTGTAGTTTTGACGTAGTTTTATAGAGTTCTTTTATCATGTACCACACAATCTACAACTTCTCGTCAAGACGAAAGTCCCTCTAATGGCAACATGGGATTGTAACGATCGTACATGTGAAACATGAGGATCGGCATCTTTTTCTTTAGATTTATGTATAAAAAATAATTATAAAAAATGGTAATAAAAATATCATCGTTTCTGGAATATCTTATGTTACTCTCAAGCCTTTTACTTTGTCATGTAAAATGTATTGATCAAAAATTGAATAAATACTGAACTCTTCACTGGGACAAAGGACCCTATGAATTTTAAGCAGGGTCTAGGCCACATTGCTATTTCCGCAAATATTTTGCGGACCCCCTTAAATTGCAGCCCATTCAAAAGCCCTTGTTATGTAGAACACGAAAACATCAACAAGTAAATCAGTGGCTAAACCTGGCCGTCAGAGCGGTTACAAAGAAGCATACTTAAAACGAAAAAAAAAAAAATGTTTTTTTCTTTTCAATATTAAAATGTTTTTAAACCATAATTATAAATGATGGCTTAATCGAAAGCCCCCATTTAGTAGAGCAATCGAAAACACCACTTTGCTAGTTATCCTCTGCACAAAGGCGGTGGAGGACGTTGAAGTCGCCTACTGACGAGGGTGTGAAATTAAGTCAACCTAAAAAATACAAGTTTTTGTCGCATAATTAAAAATGATAGCTTAATAGCTTATTACACACCCTCGTCACTTGGCGTCTTCAAGGTCCTCCACCGCCTTTGTGCAGAGGATAACTAGCAAAGTAGTGTTGTCCGATTGCTCTACTGAATGAGAGCTTTCAATTAAGCCATCATTTTTAATTATTCGACAAAAACTAGTATTTTTTAGGTTGAATTAATTACACGCCCTCGTCAGTAGGCGTCTTCAAGGTCCTCCACCGCCTTTGTGCAGAGGATAACTAGCAAAGTGGTGTTGTCAGATTGCTCTACTAAACGGGGGCTTTCGATAAAGCCATCATTTATAATTATGGTTTAAAAACATTTTAATATTGAAAAGAAAAAAGATTTTTTTTTGGTTTTTAGCATGCTTCTTTGTAACCCCTCTGACGGCCCGGTTTAGCCACTGATTTACTTGTTGTTGATGTTTTCGTATTCTACATAAGAAGGGCTTTCGAATGTGCTGCAATTTAAGGGGGTCCGCAAAATATTTGCGGAAATAAAGCATGTACAAATCCAATTCATAATGACTTCAAGTTCAAATTGCTCAAAAACATTAAATAGAGTAGGCTAAAG
>JAQIWN010003541.1:0-12927 GCA_034699025.1 Entomobrya cf. arborea Gr-Col-00668
TATTGAGTTCATGGGGTCTATTGAGTTCATGGGGTCTATTGAGTTCATGGGGTCTATTGAGTTCATGGGGTCTATTGAGTTCATGGGGTCTATTGTGGTCATGGTATCATTTGGGACATATGACAGGAGGTCTAGGGATCGGAATATTATTCTAATATGATAAGCTGATCTTTCTGTATTATAAACCACTAGCATGAGGATAAGCTTTCTTGAGCAAACTTTTTATGCGTTTCGTCATGTGGATGGAATCAGCATCCAAAAAGTGGACAACTTCGAGCCCACACCATAAACATGGCCCTAAAAGTGGAAGTTATCCCCCAACCCACCCTACAGACTGGCTTCTAAACTGTGGAAGTTATAGGTTATCAGGTAGCCGTAAAAACCAAATTTCACCTCAAAATTAGAATAACTAAGGTTTCCCGCGCTTTGCCGGTGATGTAGTTTTTTTAAATTTAAACACTGAGTTCAGATTTGTAATCTTCGTCATAAGTTACCCCTATGAACTGAGTTTTACCTCAAAGCTCGAAGAGAAAAGGTTTCCCGCCATTTTCCGATGGCGTAGTTTTTCAAATTTAAAAACTGACTTCAGATTCGTAATCTACGTCATCAGTTACATCCATAAACTGAGTTCCATCTCAAAATTCAAAGAGCTTAGATTTCCCACTCTTTTCTGATGGCGTAGTATTTCAAATTTGAAAACTGACCTCGGACTCGAAATCAGCTCTTTAAAAACGTTTACATTCCCAGTTTCAGCCAACTCGCATACTTGAAGATTATTATAAAATGCTTTACTAATATTCCGCTCACCAAAATATCTGAATAAAACAAAAAAAATGATCGACATACCGACCTACCGACCCTTTTCAAATATGTTCTTTGATTGTCAAAATTGCCATTTTAAGTTCATGCAACTTTTAACCTTTATATCTCATCCCCCGGGGGTGTTGTCAAAAAAATCATTTCATTGTGTTCAGCTGTTGGTTCTTTGTCACAATTGACGTTAAAAATAAATGTCACCTTTTGAACCCTATATCTAATCCCCGGGGGGTGTTGGAGTCAAAAAATCCTTTCATTGAGTTCAGCTGTTGGTTCTTTGTCAGAATCTACTTTAAAAATAAATACCACATTTTGACCTCTATATCTCATCCCCCGGGGGTGTTGGAGTCAAACAAATCATTTCATTAAGTTCAGCTTTTTTGCAATTTTACTCCATTATCTCCGTCACTTCAAGTCAGTCGAAGTAACTGCAATGATACTTTGACTTTGTCATGTCACTTTCGGGACTCGTACTGTCATTTATTTAATGTCTGAGAACATGTACTTGTGCTCAAATTCAGAATTTTTAATGGAGATTTTTTTGGGATGCAGTTCATGATTTTGTGCGTACCTAAATTTTTCACCAGGCTCCAGTGAAGACAAAATAGTCAAAATTGTAGTTCTAAAATTTTCACTCTATCTTAGCGAAAAATATTGGCGATTTAGAGAATTTGGGGATTTAGGGAAGTTGGGGATTTAGAGAAGTTGGGGATTTAGTGAAGTTGGGGATTTAGAGAATTCGGGGACTTAGGGAGGTTGGGGATTTAGGGTAGTTGGTGATTTAGGGACGTTGTTGATTTAGACAAGTTTGGGATTAAGGGGAGTTGGAGATTTAGAGAAGTTGGGGATTTAGTGAAGTTGGGGATTTAGAGAAGTTGGGGATTTAGGGACGTTGGGGATTTAGAGACGTTGGGGATTTAGAGAAGTTTGGGATTAAGGGGAGTTGGAGATTTAGAGAAGTTGGGGATTTAGTGAAGTTGGGGATTTAGAGAATTCGGGGACTTAGGGAGGTTGGGGATTTAGAGAAGTTGGGGATTTAGCGACGTTGGGGATTTAGGGACGTTGGGGATTTAGAGAAGTTTGGGATTAAGGGGAGTTGGAGATTTAGAGAAGTTGGGGATTTAGAAAAGTTGGGGATTTAGAGAAGTTAGGGATTTAGGGTAGTTGGTGATTTAGGGACGTTGGTGATTTAGAGAAGTAGGGGATTTAAGGAATTTGGGTTTTTAAGCTTATGCATACCTGTATTCATTTAGGCATTTAAGTTTTTCTGTACCATGTAAAATGGGGAATTGGGTGGGTTGATGAATTTTCTCTAAAAAATTGTAAAAGTTTGCTAGTTGTGTTGTGGCTGTTTGTTTCTTACAGCTAAATTGGATGTATCCTCATCCTCTGATGACGAAGCTGAAGACTTGTTGAGGGAGGAAACTCTGTCATGTCAGGGTATCTGAATACCGCCATTGACCGAAAAAGTAATAATTCAAATTTTAAAACAATATCAAAAATTTTTGTTATAAAATGTACTAATTGTGTGAAGGTGCGAGGCTTGCAAATGTATGATCACCTCTTATAATCCATAAGCTTCTTATTCTGGAAAAGGTTCACTTTGAGTTATATATTCCCCAGAACCCAGACGTATTTTTTTCAAATCAAGCAAATAACAAGTTTAATGTAGTAGACTATCGCCAACGGATCTATTTGTGTTCGGCTACCTGTACATATAAATACTTTCACATGTACAGCACCTCATTCAAACATGCTGTCAGTTTGACCCTTTAACCTTAGGGTAATCTGAGAACTCGATGTAGA
Source organism: Entomobrya cf. arborea Gr-Col-00668 (assembly GCA_034699025.1). Taxonomy (NCBI): domain Eukaryota; kingdom Metazoa; phylum Arthropoda; class Collembola; order Entomobryomorpha; family Entomobryidae; genus Entomobrya; species Entomobrya cf. arborea Gr-Col-00668. The sequence goes on from JAQIWN010003541.1 coordinate 2,623, forward strand.
TATTTTATAAAAATCTGCTATTAATTAAATCAAGCATGCCCAATTACGTATGGATAAAAGTTTGATCCTACAATTCTTTAAGTCGATTCTTTTCTAAGAAATTAACAAATTTAGACCAAAAAATTACAATTGTTTCAATGTTTGAGGTAACATATCTTGACTTCTCTAATATACGTAATATATACACAATTAAATATATAAATTCTGTAGCTTTGGCGGAGAAGAACTTCGACATCTGCTAAATATTGAAATTCTTACCCTGCCCAGAATTATAGTTATAGGAAAACTAGTCTTACCCTAGTACGTATAAATTTTAATTGAAATCAGATATAAAAACTAAATTAATTATTCGTTTTATATTTTCTGATAATGTTTTTGATTTGCAAAACACAGTATAGACATAACCACAAACCCAACATGTCATGGAAAAGTACAGCCAGCAGTTCCACATACTGCCTCAATGGGGTTTGTAATTATACGGCTTAAATACTAATACCCATTTCAAGTAAACTGTAAATTTTCGACCAAACTCTGCAAAATAAATGAAAATTGTATAAGTGGAATTTTTGAAATTCTAAATTTTTGTATTTGAGCTTAAATAGCAGATTTTTTTAACCGGTATTTGTACTTGGAATTCTGTTAAAGAATGAAATCGAGGTGTTCAAAGTGTATCCAATCAGGAGGATTTAACGCTAACGAAAAAAGAAGAAGCTCTAGACCAGGTATAGAAAGACACTTAAAATCTCAAAAGCTCAACAACTTAGTTTCCAGTTATCCACCACACGCCACAGTGCAAGTATATAATGAATCTTTGGAACAGATTTGTTTTCCGAGAAACTTTAAACGTTTTAGTGACTTCTAAGTTCAACAAATGAGAAATTGAAATCATTTTTCCTTCCACTAAATATAAGTTATTAATCATCCATTGATTTATATGAATACGGAGAACATGCTAGAGTTAATAATTTCGCCTGAATTGTTATAATTTTGTCAATAGTTCTATTTGTCTTTTCTCAACCCAAGTTTGAAAAATATCATACAATTTCAATTTGATTCTCTTCAGCTTATATGTAAAAGTAATTAAATTATTCCAGGTTTCACAGATGATATTTTAAAATACTAAACTTCAGCTTTATTATTCCTCTGGAAAGCAGTTTAAGAAAAATGGAAAAAACATTTTAATTATTACAGTTTTATATTTTGTTATTACTAGAGTTATTAGAGTTTGTAATATTTTGTTTCTTATAGTTTAAAAAGAGGGTCATTGCTATCGTACCACATGACAACATGAAGCAAGATCCTTATTCGCTGGTTGAGAGGTAACTTTTTTTACTTTTAGAACTAGACTTATGAATTGCTGATGAAAAAATATTTACCATATTAAGGATCAAAACTAATGTCTCATGATTTTTCAATACAGCAAGAAACTTGGTTCTAAACCAAGCTTAAAATGTTTTGCATGAAGTAAGTTTACCTTTAAAAACAGATTACATTCACAATTTAAGCGTTCTGTTCTTACATGGGGTCTACATCAATGTATCATCGAATTAATACATGAAATTTTTATAACCTAGTGTAGTTTTTTATGCTGATTCTGAAAATATTTGTCATTTTCCCGAATGCGTCAAAATGTCAAAAGTGTGTAATTATTTGGATGAGTCTTGAAGAAAGGGTTTGCTGGATAAAATGGATAACAGTAAACGCATTGATATTTTTCTTACATCCCAATCAGTTTGTCTTGTTTAAAACGTATGCTGTTGGATTTCTCTGATGTTAGTAGCAAATTATGCGTAAAATTGGTTAATTGTTGCAAGAAAATGTTACTCATAATATATTGTTTATCATTTCAGGTAATCTTACAATTCTGCCCTAGAAAAGTGCCATGAACGACAGAAAAAAGGAGACCGTGCATGAAAATCCAAGAAAACACAACACAGTGCCAAAGTAAGAAAAAGTATTAAAACACAGGAGTCATTGTTTGAAAAATGAGATTATTATTGGGATGTCCGCTGGCCTATTTTTGGAATCACAGTCCAGATTGGTGCTCTTGATTCAATACTTTCTCTTTTCTTTTTTCCACTGGCTTTTTTCTGAACATAAATAGACCAGACCACTCGAACTCGGCGTTCACGCACAGAGGAAGGATCCGGATAACAACAACTATCCAAGTAATACTTGAATTGAATTCCCGTTTCAAGTTGTTAGCAACCCTGGAGGAATCTTTTTTTTCAACATGGAAAAAAGTCAACCGCTACATTACAAGCTCGTGAAGAAGACCATCATCACCCTTTGGCTTGACATCATTGTTGAAAATCTAAGGCTGTCCATTGAGATTAAATCGACCTGCTTGATTCCTAACAGTCAATCTTATTGGTGATCGTATTTTAATACCGATAATCAAGGGTATGGCTGGCAGGGTAAAGCAAAATTCAACAGGAACATCATTCTAGTCGATATTGTATAGTTTCGTTATAATTCCTCAAGCGATGGTGCATTTTGGGTCGCAATTTCTTGATTCGTTTAAATTATCAAACAAGGCTTGCAGTTCAAAGTAGGCCAAATCTATACTAACCAATAATATATCTCTTAAAATATCGCTTCAAAAAGGGAATTTCTTTTGTACCTTACCGATAAGTTGCTTTGGTTTAAAAAAAGATTATCAAGGTAAAGATCATTAAAGAAGTTAGAAAAAACGCAACTCACTACTTATATTTAACTTTATAGTCAAGATAGTGATATGTTGTGTGTCGTGTCTTCGCATGATCGTAATAATAATTGGGATTAGTTATAGATGGACAAAACAATGCATTCCTTTCCTGTGGGATTATATCTTATATTGTTATATCTTTCTATTTCAGAGTCTTGTTGAGTAATATAACCATGCAGCGTTTTATGCTTGAGAAGAAATCAGCGTTTCTTCCTTAATTCTTTTTGTGGGGAGAGTTGGGACACTTTTGAGTTAATTTGTTATCATATTCGTAATCCACCACGACACTCATGATATTTTAGTCGTCTGTAAAACTTTGCGTTGCACCTTTTAAACTACTATTTGTGGTATTTTATTGTTTTTTTTGTCGTCAACTTGCGATATTGTATGTTCACTTTGATTATTATTGTTTTACCGTTGCACTGATCTAACTACAATAGTCAAATAATTAAATGCCATATATTCAAGCACTGTTGAGGTATAATGGCTAAAGTTTGATCATGATACCCCAGTTTCTCTGTTGGTGCAATTTTTACAAATTATAATCAATGAAATGCATCCATTCAAGAGTTACCAAAAAGCTAAGATTTCATCGAAACTAGAAACCTCAAACGTACATTGAAATCGTATGCACTTGTTGCGTACGCACAACAGCAATCATACCATTCCGTGACAATTACATAAGCCTCTATATGAACAATTAAAATTTTGTAAATTTTAATGTGCCTTGGATGGGCTCTGGCTGTTTGTGTGTGGGAAATTTATGTTTGAAAACTTGAGATCAATAAAGTTGCAGTGTACGCATACGAAACCAGATCACTGGATATTGGTAATGAGATTTCAATGCTTTGGTTGTTCAAGCCACGAAATTTTTTAAGAAATATCATCAGCATTTCCGGTTATAGATATTTTGTTATTAAATAGTGTCTATTCACTACATTTTATAATAACTTGTACTATAATAACAACTGAAATTACCAATAACTATGAGCCGAGTTTGAATGATGAACCAAGAATGCAACTTTAAAACCTTCTTGACAACAAAATTTTCATATTCCTCTATTACTAGCTTTTTGTTAATATATTTCGTAAAGTTCACCCCAGATATGTCCCTTTGTAATTAATTGTCTGTCTGTAGTTGTGCTTTATGTATGCAGTGCCCGGATATAATAAATATATTCTGGTTCCTTTTATTGTTTGACAAAGTACAAGGACAAAGAATTGGATGGTCGAGTTGGGGGATCCCTCGTTTATTCGTCTAACCGAGAATGTTGAAGTGGAACTGGATCGGAGCAAGAAGTACAAAGTGGATGAGGAAAATCAAGGCCCCCGTCTCCTCAATACACTCCTGTTTGGGATCATAAATAAATTATTTGTGGTTTATTTGTGATACACATTTAACCAAAGCCAATCTTCATAAAAGTTGTTCAATTTAATTTAAAGTCTTAAGCTTTGGGGTAAATATTGTTAAGTAAGTTAGCAATTTAAACAGTTTTTCTTTCTGGTACCCGTATTTGATAAAGTTAAATGTTATCAACCTTAAATCAACCGTTTTGTGCTAAAAAAAATTGCAAAAATGCTACCTTGGTAGCGTAAATAGGCTCCCCATAGGTGGTACCAGTGGCATCAGTGAATATCCATTTTTTGGTTTGTTGGCTTCAAACCGACGGCCTGCCTAAGGCATTGACAGATTTTAGCGTCCTACAGGCCGCCAAAGTTCTTGGGGCTCCTCCGGGGCATGACTGGCTGGGTAATGCAAGAAAGGGGGGAGAAAGGAAATTAGGAAAAATATTTGGAAAAAGAGAAAATGTTTGGGAATTTAGGTCTGGGGAGTAAAATGTGAAGGTGACTGGATTTCAGTGCTTGGACATTTTCTTAGGATTCCGACCAGCTCAAACATGATTGAGCTGGTTGGAATTTTACTTGTATTATAATTTTGTTCAATACTCGCATTCGAGAAAATTTGCAAATTGAACGACAGCATCAGATAGAAAATGTAAATATATAAAATATGTAAATAACTATCTTATTGCTTTTTAATGTGTATATGTGTCGTGGTTAGGTAGCCAGTATCTGTTAGATATCCACCGTAGATGACAAGAAGTATATTAGGATTATTATGTTATTAGAGTGGTTTGAAATTTTTATATTTTTTTAAGTAGAAGCATTTTGATAATAAGCCATCGATTTAGCCTTTCAATGAAATTCTTCGTAGTCTTTGCAGCTAGTAAAGTTGTAAAAATTGTCACCGAGAATGTTTGCAAAATTAGGATGTGTCTCTTCAAGGATGTCTTATTTGGAGGTATCGTGGATGACATCTTTTTCCAGGAAAAAATCTAAATATTTAACCTTCCTTAAATACTTCAGAAAGATATGTATAAAACATTTTGACACGTTACGATCAATTATTACGTCACTAAAGTTCTAGCTATTCAAGCATTGAAATTGTTTCAATTTTGGTCGTGTATCTTTTCGCAGGAAAATATTATAATATTTTAACAACCCTTCCTGCTTCCGAAAGATACGTTGAAAACATTTTGGTGGATGGCGGTGGTCATATTGGTGGACGAGGCCATGTTGGTGCAAATGCCATGTGGGTACAGGCGGTAAGGTGATGGTCATATAAGCACAGGCTGTCATGTGGGCATATGTACACTGTCAAGTGCAGGCAAGTTTATAGCATGTCGTGTTAACGCTGAAATAGCATTGTTTGCAACACACTGACTTTTTCAAGGGAAAGAAAGAAAAATCGCTAAAAATTACTGCACACTACTACTATTTACATTGGCCTTCCAATAGAGAAAGGACACTCTATTGGGATGCAAATGCACTGGACATCACTGCCCTTGTGATTATCAATACATTTGAATACCTACCCCATACCAACACCAAACCGAGTAGGAATTAGGCAAAGACAGCCTTACTATCACTAGGACGGTCACTCATCCAAGAGAGTCCAGTTCTAGCCGTTGCTTAACTTCAGTGATCTTACGAGAACTGTTAAGCCCTTGCTAGGCTGCCTGCCTTATGGTGAAGGTGGTAATGTTAGTGTAGATGCCATATGTGTGCAGACGGTCATCTTAGTGCAGATGCCATATGGGTGCAGGCGACTATGTTGGTACAGATGCCATGCGAACTATGATGTGGGTGCGGGCTGTAATGTGCGTGCAGGCGGTAATTGTGATGTTGATTGATGCTTATCCAATGCTTATGCTTATTGATGCTGTTAGATAACCCTTCTTGGTTAACTACAAGCCTTTGCGATTTCGAAATAAATGACGACCAGACACACCAAATAGCATTACCAATTACAATTTATTGTAATATTGTACTTTATTACATTTAACTAACTACTATTTACAAGACACGACAAGTACATGTTACTCTCTAAGCAGTCAGAGTACTACTACTTCAATGCATGCTGCACTTGCTCACCATGAACCTACAGAACAATCTAGAGGCAGCACACCGTACTACTAAAATTGCTTTCTATGTATGCATGTTTCATTTTTTTGGCCATAATGAAATAATGTGTCTCTCAAACTTCAAAAGAATGCAAATCAATTCATAAACAGCAAACCTTGCAATATAGCTCAATGGAAATTGCATATATAACGTGTAGTTATGGTACTGCTGGGATGATGATGCGATCAAGTTTTTATACATTTTGGTGTTTGAGATAAAAGGAGTGGTACTCTCAACAAATGGGATGGGCCTAAGCAAAAGCCTTATATTTTCGCACGCAATAGAACGTCTACAGCACATAATTAATTGTAATTAATTTTGTTTTAAACAAGTACAAAATAAATAACTCACTTATCCTCCATAGTGGTGCAGCCGATCACGCGTCAGCACAAAGCATTTCAAACCTTTCCTTGTTAAAGACATCCCGTCCCATCGTTCAAACAGTGTATGTACCTTGGGTGGTCTGAGTTTTTCACCACCACTGCCACTTATTGACACTTTAAAGCATAAAGATTTTAGCACTGTGATTGGTAAATGGCTCAGCTCCATTATAACAACTAAAAATAACTGTAAGCAGTTTATATAAAACATGAAGTACTTTAATCCACAGAATCAGAATAAGAACAACTAATAAAATAGTCACTGATGAGAAAAAAAGTTTCTTGTTTCAATAATAGTGATGATGACACTTGACACTGTCGTTTATAAGTATTGTTCGTAAGTATAAAATGGTTTCGCACAAAAATCCTGCATGAACTGAGCAAAACAATTGGGGATTTAAGAATTTAATGAAAATTGGGGATTTAGGAAAGATTAGGAAAAAAACTTCGAAATCCGCTGAATATTGAAATTGTTACCCTGCCCTGAATTATACTTTTAGGAAAACTAGTCTAACACTAGTCACGTAAAATTTAATACAAATCAGAAATAAAAACTAAAATAATTGTTCGTTGTATATTTTTAGATACTTCGCTTTTGATTTGCAAAACACTGTATAGACATCACAAACCCAACATGTAATGTAAAAGTATAGCCGGTAATTCTGAATACTGCGTCAGTAGGTTTTGTAATTATACGGTTTAAATACCAAAACATCTTTCAAGAAAACGGTAAATTTTCAACCCAACCCTGCAAAATAAATGAATATTGTCGAAGTGAAATTTTTGAAATTCTAAATTTTTGTAATTGAGCTTTAAACGCTGATTTTTATAACTGAGATAAAACTGTTAAAATGGGAACCGAAAGGCCAAATGTCAGTTTTTACATTTACAGTTAGTTTAAAGAGAATAGAGCACGTTTTTTTAACCCATACATATTTTAATCCGGGTCAAATTGTAGATTATGAACTTATCAAAGTCGCGTTTCCAACCGTCTAAATTCAACAAGAGCATGACGGTTTCTCAGGCAAAAAAGACACCGAATATCATAAACCGAAAATAACAACTGTTATGGGTAAGCGCTGGCGTGAGAGGAGGACAGTTTGTTCCATAATTACTCACTTCATCTAATCTTCAGTTAGTCTGGAGTGAATCCATTTTTATTTCTCCCGTTCCATTTTATGAAACGTTCCAAATGTTTCCTCCCGTATTCACTTGTCCCTACAAAATAGAACGACTTGGGAAAGGATCTTTGGGTAAATGGGCTTGTGGAATTAGAGAGCTGTACGGCGTGGGCGTGAGAAAAAGGGATCCCAAGTCTCGCCAAATTGTGTAATGTACTCTTCTGGCGTCGGATGGGAAGTCGTCTTTGACGAAGCGATTCTTTCCATCACAAACTGTAAAATATGGGCTTATGATCATACAGTTAATGGAATTCCTTTGGGTTTTGGAGTATCCCGTTGAAGTTTCGTTATGGATGCTCGTCAAATGAACTTTCAGAGAATTGGGGTAGAAACTTACAAAAAGGAGAATATCACTCATTTGAAGAGTATCAAAGAGTTGATGGATGTGAATGGACACGATTGGATTGATATTTTGAAGGTGGATGTGGAGGGTCCCGAGTTTGGAGCGTTGAACATGCTAATGGATGACTTTGAAGATGGAGGAGTACTGCCGTTTGATCAGTTACTTGTGGAGGTTCATTTAGAAACGAAAAGATATAATATTTCTGTGTATGACCAAGTGATTCCTTGGTTTGAGCGGTTGGATACTTTGGGTGTGAGGGCGGTTCATGCGGAGAAAGCTTACTGCATTTGTTTTGAGTATTTGTTTGTTAATGTGAGGGGAAGGGTGTTTCGAAATTCTACTTTCAGTTTTTTAAAAGATGGGATGTATGAGTTGTGACGGAATGCGACGAAGGAACCCAGGGAAAAAGCAATTCAACTTATGAACAGACTACGACCAATCAAAAGACAACTTCCTGTAATATCGAGTAAAAGAATCCATTAGAATTAGCTTTACGATTGTATTTTGTAATTTAATTGTTTGTTAGAAATGGGTTTACTAATTAACAAAATAATTCAACATTTTCGTTACAAATTACCGCTTAAAAATAACAAATCGTTTTTATTTAATTTTACTCAAGTTTAATTGGGTTTTAAACTATAATTTCGGAATTTCTTTTTCGATGGTTCTCGTATGATCTCAACTAAAGTAATTCATTTCCCCCGTAAAATGGACATATTTTTCGAATTCAAAACCAAACATTCCACCCAATTTTTTAAATTAATTTTGGTTCGTTTTTGTTTCGTCTCACAATTACAGCTGTTTTAATGATAAATCTGATAATTAGATTGTTTACCTGTCATTTTAAATTTTGTACCAACCTGTCATAAACAATTTCAATTTTTGATCATTCCAAACCAAATTCCCCAGGTCAAATATTTTTTAGCCAAACAATTCTTTTATTTTATTTTTTTATTTATTTATTCAATAGAAGGAAAGAGAAAAACACATCTTGCACAATATTGCTACACGTTCACAATATTGAAAATGATACGTTAAATAGGACAAGATATATATTTACAGCCAATTATAAATAAAGTGAAAGAGGTAAAGTTTTATATCACCGCATGCGACGGTAGCCGAAAGTTGTACTTCAAGTATACATATCCTGAATACATGCTGAGTCGCATGCACTATGCATTACAAGAGCACTACTTCATAGTATTTAATTGATTGTTTTATGAAGTAGCTAATTTTTGGAAATTCATTTACCAGAACTAAAAACGTTGTTATTCCTCAAACATCCATCGATAAAAAACTGGATATTGACGAATTTCACTTTTTGATTTTTTTCCAAATCAAGAGGGTCTCTAATTACCCCGTTTCTCCCAATTTCCGACTCTCTCTCGCCCTCCGAATCTTTTTCTTATTTAACAGATTAGCTTTATCGACCGAGGGGTTCAGCTGGTCAGTTACCTATGAATAGAAAAATTAAGGTTTAACTGTGCTCTTTCAATTCAAATTCTCTACTGAAACTTAAATAACCCAGCTACCTTCCAGCATGTCATGTAAACTTCGTGGTGGAGTGGAAAGAATTAGCTGACTCCTTGCTTGATCGCTGGTCGTTGATAATGGATTGTAGTTTGTAGTGTCATGGAAAATGTCGTATTACAAAGCTTAAACTTAATCTATATTTTTTAATACTGCCAGTAATGGCTGTAAGCACTTCGAATCTTAGATGCTGGGATATTTTACTGGGTTAGCTGGGGGTATTTTAATGGGCTAGTTTGGGGTATTTTAATGGGCTAGCTTGGGTTATTTTAATGGGTTGGCTTGGCGTATTTTAATAAAATGTTCAAAATAATTATTTTTTAATCTCAGACCTTTTAATGCTGCGGACAAGATGTGATGCAATACTCATAACATTCTCTCCGTTTTCATTGTCTGAAAAAAAGAAATATTAAAATAATAATGTGAGAAATTGCAAATAGTGAATCGGGATTTCGGATTTTTTGAACATAATATTAATACACATAAGATAATATATACACTCTGTTATATAACAACAGTAAATGTTATCTGAAGAATGGAGATAGCAGGAAGCACTCTCTCCGTAAAATAGAGCTTCTCTGAAGCCTCTCTAAATGTTATATCGTCGGTGAGCTCACGAAAGCACAAATCTGCAGTCATTTTTAAATATCGAAACCATAAATCTACATGATAGTCCTAATATCTAAACCATATATCTAC
>JAQIWN010003542.1:0-12927 GCA_034699025.1 Entomobrya cf. arborea Gr-Col-00668
ATGTTATAGGTTTTCGGTAGTATAGATTACGTAGTTTTTAGTGGTATAAAAGTTAAGCGAAACAAATCTTTAAGTTGATGTAAAAACTACATCTCAAAAATGTATGAGAAGAAGGTAGACGGGCCTTAATTGCTTTGTAGGTTTACATAGTCCCTAAAATGTTACAAAAACCGCTGTTAGAGATTTTTAGCTGTCCGGTATCCAATACATTTGGAATCAGAAAATATTCTGGAGATGAAATTTTTGGGCTGGTTACGCCGAAAAAAACATACTCATATGTATGTGCATACATATGTATTTATAAAATACCTTAAATATATAAGTTTTTTACTGAAGGCTAAACGAGGCGAACATGTTGACATCCACTAACATCTTTTTTTTGTAAAAAATAGACAGTCAAAATTGAACAGATTGTGTCATCTTTTTCACATCACTTCTTTTTTTCTTTTCCTTTTCATGTGTGATTGCATGGGCGCATTTCCTGGAAAAATACTCAACTTTACAAAATAGGAATCGTGGGAAAGCCGTGTCTGGAAGTCCTTGCTTTCGATGTCACACCACTTAGGGATCCCGTTGGCACGAGCTCGTCTTAGCTCTGAACAGGAGGCTGTGGAAGAAAACTGGTCTGAGTTTAGTCAGTGGGAAATAGGTGTGGGTGTGATTAAATTGTTCTCTTTATGTATTATTACTATTATTATTGTTATAGAACTGCTGGTTGCATAAGGGTTGCAATAATCATGATCTAATAATCCCCTCGTATTAGGATTAATTAATGTAGTTTCTAAAGTCTTATTTCTGTTGTTTATGAAATGATCCATACGTTCGAAACGAGACATAATTAATTAGAGTTCCAAGTAATGTATTGTCACACTCTTGTTGTCTAGATTTGTCTCGCTGTAAACCTGTCTACTCCCCAAAAGACTTTCTTGATTGTATCCTTCAAATTGTCAGTCCAAATTATCAGTTCAATGGGTAAGTATTTTCCTCTTTTGTATTTGAAGACATGCTGCTGGAGTAATGAATGGCACAACATGTGAAGTCACTCCTTACCTCCTTCTCCTTTCGCCCAAGCTCATTTCGTTGCTCCCAGAACCGTGAGAACATGAGAATCGGGGAAAGGGTCGTCAAGCAGCTATTAACATACGTGGGCGAGAGATATAGGCACACTTCCACGACTTAAAATTCTGTGATTCCTGATTTCAGAGCTGAAAAACTATGGAGCTCATTAGCATCCATCCCAATGAAAGTGAAGTCGCTTCGAGAGCTGGTATTTACATAATTTTGTCAACTTTTATTCGCCTCAGTACACCACTTGTCTAGATACTACTTATAGTCATAGCTCATTCAACTAGGAGAAGAGAAAGTCAAGTCGATTCTGCGTTCCTTCAGCTGAATTCTCTCTTTTCTCCTTCTTTGAAATGACAAAATGTTAGAATATGTTTAAAATAAAATAATTGACGCTATTGTGTAGAAATGCTTGTTTGGGGATCTCACAACGGGTGATCCACATTTCGGACTAAACCGATGTTCTGAAATTGACTGGGAGTCTGGAGGAAATTATTCTCGCAGTGGAACTGCAAAGCTAATTTACACACACAGAGTTAGAATCGCTGAAACAAGTAAGAGCAATCGCTATAATGTTTTGATTAATTTATTTGATTCCAAGTATGCGATTTTAGAAGTTTGAATGACAAATCAGTGATCAGGTATTGTTCTCAGGTCCAGGTGTATTTATTTATTTATTTGATGCAGTCTATGTGTGTGGTATGTGGTTTTCGACACAACAACAATCTCATTATACTAGGGTTTCCACAATGACGTAAATATGCAAAGACTTAAGTTTCCATGCCTGTTTATTATTTACCATTGGGCATTGCTTCTACTCCATTGATATAGTTTAAAACTTCATCAGTAGAAGCGGGATTAAATTGTGCATAAGAATGCTGAAACTACGACGTAACACCACATTTGTTGAGCTTCATACGCGATTAAATCGCACCTGATAATGTATCCTATTCCTATTCAAAATTAATTTTAGCAGTAAAAATAAAATAATCGCGCAAATATTACAAAATGAACACTTCAGCAAAATTCTAACTCAATAAATAATGGGGTCTTGTTCAAAACATTACTTGGCCTGCATTGGAAATCACTACATTGGAAAGCGAAGCTAGCCTGTTTTTAATTAATTTGGGAAAACGAGTTTTTAAAAAAATTACATTCACCTGTGAATATAAACCATTTGTTTAGTCATTAACAAAGGACTTGCCCCTGTGGCTCAAGAATTTTTGAAAAAGGGGTGTCCTCCTTCTCTTCGTTCAAGAATATGGCAACTTATACTTGGATCTTTCGTAACATCTGAGGTGAATATTTATGAATACAGTTACTTGTATTTTAACGAAATTTTGACAAATATTTTTGAGATTGATATTTAAATTATGTATTTTTATATCTGTATTCAAAATAGCACATAGAATACTACAGGGAGTTACGAACGGCTGTCATAAAGTCTGATCTAATAATTGATCGGCTCATCTTGAAGGTAGTTCTTTATTTGATTCAAATTAGCATTGAAAGAATATATTATTAACCTTTAACATTACGGCAGCATGGCATCATCGCACAGTTCCCAAACAGTAAACGTAATTAATATTCGATAATATCATTACCCTTTCTTTCAGGATGTTCAACTAACCGCAGCGAATGATGACCAATACTTCGTATTTGAAGATTCTTTGTATCAGGTACTTCTTTGTTTTAGTCGTGATGTGACATTGCTTGACTTGTTCGACAGAAGCAGTAAAAATCCCCTAACTGCACAAGTGAAAGGTAAAGGCAAGCATATGGATACATCTGTAATTTATCCGCCAAATGGAATCGTCCCGTTTCATGGATTCACAATGTACGGTACGTTTTATTCGATAACGACTTTTTAACTCTAAAGTTAAGTATTATATGTATATACACTTGAGTTTGTGTACTAATTTGGTAAAAGCACACATATAACAAAACACTGTTACCTGCCACAAAATAACCCAAGCACTTGTGAACAACAAGCTATTTGAATTTGAGTGAAAGCTCTAGCTGACATTTAATCGACAAATTGACTTGTAAGAATACTTTGAACTTCAACAGTGGCTCCACTTTGTTACCTGTACGATGACCCTGAAACCTTGTTTTTCACCTTCCGATCCCTTTACACACGGTATTGGTATAGACTACACGAAATTTCCTCTCACGAAGATGGAATTATAGGCCTGTCTATTCTATTTGAAAAGTTGCTTCATCGTCACGAGACTCAACTGTGGTTTCACCTCCGTTCCCTTCGAGTGCTACCGTAAGTGCTGTACTTTTACTCAACTCAACCTTTAATAATTTCTAAGAATTTCAGCAAAATAGCACGTGATCATGTCAATGTCATATATATGCGATCCCCAACATTTATATTTATCCTGTTACGTTACAATTAATGTGTATTTATCTGCACTCAGCACTATATTTTATTGATATTCACAGCATAGTTTTGTGAGCAAGTAAAGTACACATAGTTACTTTAATACTGGCAAAAATGTTTTTATCCTAATTTATCAATCCTTCGTAAGCATGTATACCCAAAGGAAAATTACGGTTCATTCCTCCCGACATTGCATGGCCTATTCACTCATTTTGCTGGAGTAATTTAGCGTGTGTGTGTGCAAAAAGCATTTTCACAAAGGTATCGCCAATATCGTCTTGGCGGCTTCCTTAAGAAAAATTCTTCACTTCTTCAATATTGAAAATATATTGACACTTCCACACAACTTGAAAAGGTACCTTGTTAGCCAGAATCGTGGAAAAAAATTCACTTTTTTCTTGCTTTTCTTCAAGATACTTTCTCCACCTCACACATATCACATCACAAATACCTGAGGCCACATTGAAAAAAGTCAGTCAGCTACTACGGACAGTCGGGTTTGTTTGTATATTAGCGAAAAATGGCAAGGAAACATGCAGCATGCAATCATGCATATCCTCTTGTTGTATGTGTCTGTCTACCCGACTTTTTTCATACCAGTAAGCATCATATAATGATGAAGAACCAGATGTGCATTTTTTTCTCATAAAAATATTCAGACCAAGCCTGGCTGAATACATGAGAATTTCTTTAGGCAATTTTGTATTTCTTCTTTTCTCCACAGTTCGTGTTCAGGTTCGTTTGATGGTTTCACTGCCACCACTTTAGCTACTGTAAAAAACAGTCGTCCTTTCGTGCACATTTTTTTAAGCTTATCATCTTCACTATATGGAATGCCTTGAGGCACCGCACCGATGAAACATCACTAGTGAGATACCTTTTCACTAGGTTTTTTATTTATGGGATTTGGATTGACCGAACAGCTTTTCCATACACACGTTTCTTTTCTGGTTTGACTTTACGTACCTTTCTCTACGTGGCTTGTTGTTTGGGCATTTATTTAGAAAGTTACGTGCTTGATCGTTTGTTGAAGATCACTTCTTCCATCCTAGTCAAGGATACTTGACGACGAAATTGATGTGCACATTTTTCTTTATCAAAAGAAATACCACCACGGGTTTTTTACTTACCTTCACAGTTCGAAAAGGGTGTGGTGGTGCCATGGTCATGCAAGGAAGTTTAAAATAACACACAAAAATCGAAGTTGAAATGATTGTATTTGAGTTTTTTTATAGCTAAAGCGTTTTCGTTGACGTACAAGAATGAAGGATTCAAGTATACCACACGTTTATTGAGAATATTGAGAATTGAAAAAAAACGTGGAACAGAGAAAAGGGAGAAAACATCACACTTTTTAAATTTTCCAACAGCATTGTACATTTATACACGCTGGTACAAACTTAATAATAAAAGCTTGCATGTGTTTTTGTACTTAGCAAAACAGACTCAGTTTGTAAACTTTCTCTCTCACCACACCTTTTGATCATTCATGGTGAACAAACGACAATAGCGTCAGCGATACAACTACAACACGACTACAAAGTAAACATATTTTGCAGTTTAGATTCTATTCAAGGTCTTTTACTCCCCTGGTTACTTGCACAGCAATTTCATTTATTGTTTGCGGAGAGTGACAAAGGATTACTCTAGCTTTACGGTTAGTAAATATGAAAGAGAAACAAGGCACACAGTGATATTGATCATAATTTTATGCACGTGAAAATATCACACGCCAAACTCTTAGGGAGTAAATGAGGGAGAATCTCTTGGACTTGCTTTCACTCTCTTTCATTCGGAATTTAACAGATTAGCTTGCAAAACAATCTTAAATCTTACTGCAGCACTGCAAGCTTATCAACAAGTTTTTTTTCTAAGTTCACAATATACCCAAATCAAATTTAACAAAACGTATGTATTGAAAGATCTTTTGCTTACTTTTTGTTGCCAGTACTAAAGAAATTTAAAATCTTAATTTAAATCTGGATTTAAAAAAATGGGAGAGGTAAGGAACTCCTTCCTGATTTAAGTTTCAGTAACATGTACATACATACATAGTTCCAGCTTGTGGAGTCATGGTGGTTATGATAGATACTTTAAAAAGATATCAAACACGTGAAGACCAAGTTTCAATCAACTGTTTGCTTGTGGTGAGCTGTGAAATTTCAAGTCTGGGAACATAGCAAACCATCAGACCAGCATTCAGTCCCTCTGCTTTTATGTACCAAAACAGCACATTACCCCAAATCGTCTTGATTTTTCTTTCGTTTGCCAGTTCTGCTTCTAAACGAAAGTATCTCGATTTGATGGTAACACTATTATACACTTAAAATGTTAGTCTATTTCTAGAGAAAGTTTATTGCTGCAATTTAAGTCAGCGGCAGAAGTAACATAAGAACCAAGGTAGAATCAGTATCAAGAACAGCCCACTTTCCAAACATGGCATTGAGATATGAAGATAAGCTCTAAAGGATGAAGTTCAAGAACACATTACGATTGTGCTTCCATCCATTTCTAGTTATATGTTGCTTCTGTCATGAATTTTATCTTACTAGATGCCTTATACACCATTATCATTATTGCGTAACTAACAGTGTTAATTTTTTATGTTGTCAAAGTTTTTTAAACGGTAACGATTCTCTCTAGTCAGCATACTTACTTTAGTTTTTTTTAGACACGACTCAGTTTTTCTGACTCAAGTCTTAACCTGTCATTCATTCATGTAATTTACAATATGATCACGCTGTAATAGAGAAACAACTGTGGTAAGTGCTCATTGTTGGCGATTAAATAACTCTGTCAAAGAAATACCCTGAAGAATACGCTTCTTAAGTAAACTTGACTACTTTCAGTACTCAATTTACAAACATTGTCTGTGAAAGAAAGTAGATAACGTGTTTTTGAGACGATAGGGAAAGTTTGATGCATAAGATTGGAAATATTCATAGTAAAAAAGTAGTAGTTGAATGCTTAATGAACTGAGTACAATTTGTTTGCTATGTGCTCCAAAAGTTTTTCTTGCATATACATATGTGAAGTATGTCTCATTTGATAGGGCCCGTTTGAACTTTTTCATGTAACTTTCACATGCGTTATCGAAATAACCTGATATTTACCAGGTACTTTGACTAACTTATGCTGATATTATATACGAGGTTTCGCAAAATTCCGAGCACGCATGTACGAGTACGAGGGGGTATCCCACAGGGGGTCATTTTTGGTTGTCTCAAAATCTAGGGGCCGACCTCAATTTTTACAAATACTGCAACGATTGCATCGAGCTTTATGCGTGATTATACTTCATTTAAGGCCCTCTATTCACCAAAACATTCACTTTGGAAAAATGACCTAGGGTATGGTACCCCCCCCCCATTTCAACGTGGCTTATGGGAAATCAGGGCTGGGCACCTAAGGGCGCACATAGCGGTTTGGTAGAATTGTGAAACTTGGTAAAAACTTCTGTGGGGCAAAGCCAAACCTTTATTTAACATTTCTGATAACTATGCCGCATGATAAGAAAACACAAGATGGGAAAAAAATCGGATTTTTAAAAAAACTCAATTTTTACCACTACCTTACACCTACAGCAAAAACTTTTAGTTCTCGGGCCGTAGCCGCTCAGAAAATCAGGGGCTGAAATTCATCACCATTATCATCCCTAACCATTTAAAATACATTACAAAACTTGTAAACCCTACATAACTCATTTTTTCGGTACGTAGGGCCTCGAAGTTAGTTAAAACTTCTATGGCTGCTTATAGAGTATTATTTGTTGTTTTAAAACTCTGGAATTTTTCCCAGCTTGTATTTTCTTATCATGCTGCATAGTTATCAGAAATGTTAAATAAAGGTCTGGCTTTGCCCCACGGAAGTTTTTACCAAGTTTCACAATTCTACCAAACCTCTATGTGCGCCCTAAGGTGCCCAGCCCTGATTTCCCATAAGCCACGTTGAAATGGGGGGGGGTACCATACCCTAGGTCATTTTTCCAAAGTGAATGTTTTGGTGAATAGAGGGCCTTAAATGAAGTATAATCACGCATAAAGCTCGATGCAATCGTTGCAGTATTTGTAAAAATTGAGGTCGGCCCCTAGATTTTGAGACAACCAAAAATGACCCCCTGTGGGATACCCCCTCGTACTCGTACATGCGTGCTCGGAATTTTGCGAAACCTCGTATATAATATCAGCATAAGTTAGTCAAAGTACCTGGTAAATATCAGGTTATTTCGATAACGCATGTGAAAGTTACATGAAAAAGTTCAAATGGCCCCTATCAAATGAGACATACTTTATGTATCTATGCATGTGAAGATGCATAAATATGTGATTGGTGGATGAGTGAGTACAAAAATAGTGTTCCACTTGACAGGTATTGATTTTTCCTCTAGTGAGAAATAAACATACACAAGATACTCAGACATGACACGCTACTTCAATACTTATGTTCACGTTGGGGAGACAATCTATTTAGTACTTGGGATACTTTTGTACGTACAGCATCTTTTTATAGAAAAGTTTTTAGTAATTTTTAAAGAAAACTTTAGGTAATATCGCATATATGCATAAATTACATACCTACTTTATAGTTTCCAAAATAGCAAAAATCTACAGTGAGCATGCATTGAGAGAGATCATGTCAATACGTAAAGGAATTGCATTCCGAAGTTAGAAAATTTGTTAAATTAGACATGATTTTTATGTCAACATATTTTATGTGTTGTTGACTAATATACATGCATATATAGATACATACATACAAAAGTCTAGGCTAAGAATTTTCTTAACGCCAAAATTCATGTTAAGATTCTTGCCTCAGATGTAGTTTGTACATCTGAGGCAAGCAATTATGATCATTTGGGTTACTATGTAATTTCCGACACTTGTAGGGCTAAATATTTTACTTATATCTAAAAAAATCTTGCCGAAAGAAAAAAACTGGTAGAAAGCAACTGGTCAAATTGCATATATATAACAGTATCCAAAGGTGTTTGAAGACGCTTGCTTTCAAAAATTCAAAAATGCTTCGAAAATTACTTCATTCCTTATTTTCTGCTTTCTCACTTCATACGATGCCTGCAAATTTAGTCGTCTACTTTCATTCACAAATTCAAGAACTGTATTTTGTGAACCAGGCACCATAACACAAATAGTGCTAACAAACATACAATTTATGTATACATACATATACACCATTACCCTTGTGGCAAAAAAAAGAAAATTGGAAAATGTAATTTTCTTAATAAGCCGTATGCTAGCTGTGATAATTTAACTTTTACGAACGTGTAAGTATGTAATGTGTGTTAACCAGTACAAGAAAACCTCTCGTCGTAAACAGTTACAAGAAAATATGGTTGCTGCATTTTCGGTTCACATTCAAGCAAGTATCAACTTGTTCATTGTTTGTTATGTTTCTGAGTCAGTATACTGTATTATAATTATTTGAGGGGTTATGCCTATTATCATAACTTCACCTCAATAGGACAATCCATAAAAAATTGAGACGGTCTATAAGTCACCTTTCTCAATTGAACACCATGTAACCATCATTTGTCAAACATACCAGCTGCAAACTATGAGCAAATGGATCTTGGAAATTCTCACACAGTTTTCGAATAACTGTATATACGCAAATAGATTCCTGACCCTCGATATTCTTGTGATCTTAGTAAATCGTTGCTATTTCAAGCATAAAGCTATTGTGCAAATGTACATGCATTTACTGGAATGATGTAAGGGATGGGAAAGTGAATACACGACGAAACGATAAATCCTTTGGTTCCAACCAAATGGATGTATTGAAGGAGGAACATGTTTTGATAGTGCTCTGGGAAGTGACCTAGCATTAGATTTTCCCTTTTCTGCTTTCTACCAATCCAACAATCGAATTTCAATATGTAAAAAGCTTTCGTTTTAATCCGCTCTTCTCGCGAGAATTTACTTTTCACTATACCTAACTTGGTTTACCTGTAGTAAAACTGTTAACTACAATCACATTGCTCTTACCAGATTTCACTTACAGGTCTATCAAGTTAGTTTACTTATCTTGTGATCGTATATCATCCCGAGATATGTGTAAGTAACAGCAAATACACAAATGAAGAACGATTGAATTTTCGTTCTCTAGTCATTGCACATTTTTGTATAAATATTGTCCTTGGTGTTGCGTAGATTGTAATGCTTGTCTGATTTATTTGATTCTACCAAACTATATGCATGAGTGTAGAATCACAAAATCTCTTGTGTAACCAAAGTAACTTGTGTAACTTCCAACTCCCTTGCAATCACAGTCACAATCATCTTAAATCTTCATCCAAAATCCAATACACTACCAGCATCCTTTTGAGATATTGTAAAATCGAGAGGGAAATGATGGGAACCACTTTCCTTGACTAGTCTTCAAAGGTCACGTGTAATTTTGTGGAATGACTTTGTAACAACATAAATATAGAGCAATATCAACACACAACTAAAATCTAAAGTTAATAATAGGAAGCTGGGAAGCGAGGAAAACCTTGTAGATGCATCTAAGCTTTATCCCGACTTATTGGCAAAGACAAAGTGAAAACTTAACAAATTCTTTTTGCTTGTTAACATAGTCCTGAATTTCGTCCTTAAAAGTAAGAAAATTCGAAAGGATGGAAAAAGACTAGGAACAAAAGGCGACGAAAAGTATCAAATCTTTTCTACTTTTTTAATACTCCTTGAATGAATGAAAGCGTTGGGTGGGATATATTTACCAAGTGAGATGGTAAGAAGACTACATTTTGTGAATAAAAGGCTACGCTAGGGACATTTCGGATTTGAAAAAAATGAGGAGGACAGGAGGAGTATAGTATCAGTTTTCTTTGTGGATACAAAAGAAGTTGACTGGATGATTCACATTTAAGTGAAGCTTACACATACAATTTTGTTTCTTTCATTTTTTTTTGGTTGTGTGGGTTCCATTGCATTGATGGCAAACTTCTTAAAGTTTTCTCATACTATCCACATATTCACGAATCCGTTATTTGAAACATATGGAATACATAGGACTTGCTTTTTGATTCTGACTGGGTTACATGTACGCACAAACATACTTGCCTGAATATACTATGCAGACGTAATTGGAACTTTTACTGTTCCATTGCTGACTGGACGTTAAATATTTGTTGCATCTATAGTTTTTGCAGGTGTCTACTTCAATTTCTTTCTTCCAATGGAGTCCTTTAGAAATAGAAAAAGGTGATGGTATAACTTTTGGTTTTGGGATAATGAGGCCACAGGTTAACTTCGGTTGTGCCGTGGCAACAGAATGTGCTCTTTTCTATGAATTTCAACGAGTAAAAAATACGTGTGCACATTTTCATTACTAGCTGGTTTTGTTGTTGTACAATGAAACGACGATGTCGTCAGGACAGTCATAGAAAAAATACGCCGATGTATAAAAAAGGTTTCATGGTGTTCCTTTTCATGTACCCTAAGTAACATAATTCCGCTAAATTTAGGGTAAGGGTTGCAAAATGCAAGAAGATTACACCAAAAGATGTGCTAAACTAAAGATGTACTGTCTGCTAAATAACTAAGCTGGTAAGAACATATTTCAAGATTTAAAAGAACAGTAATAATAAATGCTACTCGTGAACTCCTGAATGAGTAAACTTGTCGTATCTAGTTATATATTTTGAAACGTTATAGTTTGCGAAAATACGGCAGTTGGTTTAAGTGAATGAAGCAAGTGCCATTGTAAGTAGGTATGTATGTAAACCTAGTCTATTTTGCTTTCGGTTAAAATTGTATCTCTATCAGTGTTTTTGGAAGTAAGGTTTTGTGAGCTTTAAGTTTGTTCTTTAGCTAAATACTATTTTGGTAGTGTTATTGTTATTGTGGGAGTACTCTTGGTCTCAAGATTGTTAACTGCAACACTCATAACAATTTTCTATTTTGTCAGTCTTTTGTGTGCATGCCTGTGTGTTAGTCAGGTTAAAGTAGTTAAAATAAACCCACTGTAAGAGTGATCATAGCTACGACGCTGAGTGAATGCGACTTCACTCAACGACCATGATCTTCATTGTTGTTAACGATGAAAAATGTATTCGAATGATTATTTCACATGGCATGTGTTTCTGGAAAAGTGAGGTCACGACGACACCTGAGTCGGGGTCTACTCAACAAGGGCGTTCGAATGAACTATTCAAATGTATAACATGACTAAGTTGACAATTTTTGAATTTGACCTGTGACCTTGGGGGCTGAAAATCAATGGGGTTCCAGTCCTTCAAATTGGTCTGCGCATTCTTGAGTTATCATGCTGACGGACAGACAAACACGATAAAAGCAATACTGCGCTTTCAGCTCTGCAATAATATGTATGTATATGAACATCTCAGCATCTCGGTTTTTTGCATTCACTTTCTCCACAAATATATTAATACAGCTGGCTAAATTCCTTGTTCTGCCATTAATTTTCATTTCTATATAAAGAAACATAACAGAATAGCGTTAAACGATTCTTCCATGTTTCAAAAAGAAAGTCTGCCTTATTTACTAGTTCGTTATATTGCCAAAGTTAACACTGAAGTTCACTAGATACCGTTGTCCTTTTTTGTTTTTATGTCAGTGTCTGAGTCTGTAGTTTTTCGTTTGTGTTTCTGTGATTAGATTTCTTTTCATTGTTCTTTGTAACAAACAGAACGAAAAAAAGCATAATACCCAGAGCGACTAAAATAATGAACATTACATTTTTTCTCTTTTATTTTCTCATTTGCGTAGAAAGTCTATTGCAAATTATCACGTTCTTTGAGGAACGAGACTAATGCTGATGATCATCATCATGCGGGTACTTCACTCCCAGAAGAATATTCAGACATAAAAATAAATCAGATTCATAACTCGTTTTATACGCTACTAACCATAGCTTGTGGTATGGATGAACCTTGTAGCTAATAGAGGTCCTCCTGTTTTTGGTAGCCATTCGTGGGTGTTTGTAAATTCAGGACAACAAGCAATATAATTTGAGTGTGTGCATTTTACTTTTCACCCACTCCTTTTTACGTACTGGTTTCCAATTTCTTTAAAGGTTGAAGTTATTTATTTTGAATATAAATCATAAAAATAGTAGGCCGGTTAGTGTGTTTCCCTTCTGCGTGTATGAACATGGACGTAGAATTTCTGTATGTAGGACAGTGTTATTCACAACCAGAATTTCAAAGCTACACGAACAGAAGCTATTTTACTCTCGCATTTCGAGCAATGCTGTCTAATAGTAAGATGTCTGATATTTTTAATTTGCTATCGATGAAAGTATTTTGCTGGGTTGTTGATTCAACTAATTGTAACGTTATTTCACACGAACTGTCAAAGAGAAAATATTATTTTTAATTACATTTAATTTAATGCACAAATTTTGAGTCTACGACACGGGCGTCAGCGATAAAGTCTACCGCGACAAAGGCTACCAAAAAAGTCTACGAACGATAAAGTCTACCGCGACTAATG
>JAQIWN010003543.1:0-12927 GCA_034699025.1 Entomobrya cf. arborea Gr-Col-00668
TGGAATCTTGTACCAAAGGTAAAGTCAAATAAAAAATGTTTCTTGGATTTGGAATTTAGTGAAATTTTGTATTTAGCTCCGCTTTGGATATCCTTGCCGCATTTTCTGGATGCTGATATTCGGTACTTGGCGGACTCTGGTTTAGATCCACCAGATAGGGAGAAACATCAAACGTTTTTGGATTTCGAACCGGTAAATTTTGTAAATAAGGAAGCCTATTTTAAAATTGTGCTCAAATTAATATTTATGATTTTTCTAGTTGACTGGATTGGTGCTAAGAGCTCATAAAAGACTTCAAATAAATCTGGAAGTTCGTTACAACAGGAGAGTGAATGCACTTAAACATTTGACTAAGGACAAAGTGCTTTTTCCACTGTTTTGGGCTGACGAAGTTGGTCTTCAATTAAATTTATGTGAATGTGTACTCTTTTATAAAAAAAATAATGTATGAAATTATTTTGTTTGTTTTATATTGCTTTAGAGTGCTGAAATAGACCAAAAACTGGCAGATGAGCTGAACAGTATGCTGTTTACACCACTGGAAGTTGTTGGTGTAGCGAAATGGATTCTCTTGGCCTTGGGTTTAGTTTTGATAATTGCTGGAGTGTATGTATCCATCCAGCGATACAACTTGTTGGGAAATATGAACTTAAATGACATGGCAAAGAATCCAATGATTGCAAAAAAGGAACAAACAAAGTCCACCACGCCTATTCGACTGTCGTCATCAAGAAGTAAACGAGGGTCATCCAAAATTGTTGCTGAAGAGTTGCAAGGCAGAAGAGAAAACTTGAGTTCTCCATCAAATGTATCGGTTAGTTACATTGAACCAGGTCAGATGTCTTAAGTACGAAAAGTAAAGCTAAATTAGTACATGTAATTTAAAATAGAAACGAAAATTGTCCCACTGACACAATTAAAAGTAAAGCAAATACAAAATATGTAAAGCAGATATAATATATTGATAAGATGAGAATACTTTTATTCAAGGTATCTTTTAACACTTATCTGTATCATAAAAATAAAACTTATAGACTTAATAGCCATACAAAAAGGTGTAAAATGTGTAAGTATATTCTGACCAGTATGGACACCTTAAAAACCAACATTTGACTGTTGAAATATGTATGAATAAGAAGACAACGAAGAATTAAGTATAATACGAATAGATTAATGTCTGTGTTATCTTCTGTAAACAGCACGAAAACGTTCTGTGTACGAATGGCATTAAGTTGGAATTCCAGTCAATTTTAGAATGAGAAAAGTGAAGAAGTGAAATTGTTTTTATTTTCATTTCTTTACTTTGGCTATCAGTCTTTTAAGTTGGGAATTAGTGGAAACACTAAAGTACCTAAATATTCATTTAAAAATAAAAACGATCTTAAATTGGCGGATATAATTGTGTTAATTGTAAACCATGAGAAATGTCCAATTTACCTTAACAATCTTTTCGTGTGTGAGGTTCCAAGCTAATGCATATTTAAACTATTAATATAATGAAACGAACTATTTGCTCGGAAGTCATTCAATGCTAATTCTTTTTATCGTTCCTTCGTTGAATTTCGACGACTTTGCTAATTCACTTATCATTTATTGGGTAGGACCTTTGCGTTTTGAGACTTTTTTATGTTTGATACATACGAATTTTTAGGAAAACTGTTTGCTTTAATCATGAGTTTAAAAGAACGGAAAATGACATCTTACAATGTGCATAAATTAATAAAACTTATCCAAATGGAAGATTAAAACCAGAAAATTTTACTGCATACCCTTTAGCAACATACCTGATATGCGTAATGTGTAAACACAAGTTTTGTATGAGATTTGTCCTTTTATTAACTCATTTACAGATTCAAATTCGTCATCTTAGGGAAAACAGGTCATATTCGACAACAATTGGACACATACGTTCAGACATAGCATGGTTAATATTCTCTACCCATTTATCATTTTTGCCATAATTTAATAACTATTTATTTAATGGATTCTTTCTGATAAATTAGAGGTTAAAGGTTGCATTCTTGAAGTTACTGTGTAAGAAACATTGCCCCTAAAATGACGTCAAGGATTTCCATGAAAACAGATTTTGTAAATAAGTTTGACTAAACTTTAAATACATTGGTCCATTTTTCCGTTGCATATTTATTGCTTACGTCGTATTTTTTTGTGGTGAGCTTAAATGAACGACATTTATAAACAATTTTGTGTAATAAGTTCAAATTATTTTAATTGTTTAAAAAAAACTGCAAACATGACTGCTTACGTAAATTCAGTATTAATTGAATGAAAAAAGTGCATAACCAAATTTAAATGAATTAATTATCCGAAATGGATCCAACTGTATGAATGGATATGTTTACTAAAGCTTCAAACCGGTTTTGTAGTATAAAAGTAAGATAAATAATTTTTTCATGCCAATTTCTTTAATAAAAACAAATGTCTTTTTTTATCCAACTTTATTTAATTATTTTTAATTTTAATTTTCTACAATGTTATATTTGCTGTTGTACGATTTTAATTTTAGTAACCGTAGTTACCTACATTGACTGCCACTTGACCCATAATTCTGCCCCAATCTTCTATTTTGACCTCTATTTGTTTGTCCTGAACCCTGTGGTTTAGATGTTGTTCTTGCAGTGGATGATTTGGTGGTGGTTCTTAAAAAACCTGGTTTAGTAGTAGTTCTAACATTGGCTTGTTTAATGGTAGTTCTTTCGTTTTCTGGTTTAGTGGTAGATTTGACTGTAGTTGGTTTAGTGGTAGTCCTTAAAGTTGTGAATTTGGTAGTAGTTCTAGCAGTTGTTGCCTTAGAGGTAGAAATTTTTCCCCAAGGGGTTCCCTCCAACTTGGCTTGAGATGTGCTGCCTCCTCCAAGTTCTGGAAATTGGTCACGTGAACCACTATTTATTGGAGTAGTTGACTTTGGTGTAGTTGCAGTAGTTGTTGACCTGGGAGTTGACGTAGTTGTTGGTTTTCGAGTTGTTGTTGTCATCAAACGTGAGTGAGCTGTTGGGTGACTGCGAAGAGCTGAAGTTGAAAAATCGTTCCATGCATCCCTCCAAATATCATGTTTTTTTAAATGACCGTCGTCGGGATAGGGAGACCTTTTTATTTGATTTAATCGATCTGTGGTCACCGAAGGAATTTTTTCAATTGCCTGATAAGCTAAGGCTCTTACTGAACTGTCACCTTGTTTATATGCAGCATTAAGCTGCTTCATGGTTCCTACAACAGCTGCATTATACTTGGTATCTGTTGATTGGGGATTTGTAATTCCTACTAATTGAGGAAATTGCTTCCAATCAATTTCTCGAAGTTCCTCTCCATCCTTTTTTGACACTCGATCGAATTTTTTGAGAAGTTTTGACCCCTGGTGTTTATCAATTGCTGTAAATGCAGCAACAAAAAAATCTCTCTCATTACCAACAAGTGCACGTTTGCATCTTTTCTTCGGAGGTGAAGTCAAACGAAGACTACTAATTGAGCTACCCAAGTTGTTAGACAAACCGGAAGTTGATTTGAAATTTTGTGTGGGTCGGGATGGTGGATTATATGTCATAAATGATGATAGTTGGTTGGATATTCTGGGTACGGTTGGTTGGCTTTGGGTTGATGATGATGGTTTTGGTATAGTGGATTGAGTTTGGAAGGATGTTGTTGGGGGTCGAGTTCTTGTGGTTTGGGAAGATGGAGAATTTATATTTGGTAGAGAGTTTGATCGAGGTCGGGTTGATGGGATGGATCGGTCAATTCCATTGTTTGATGAAGGGCGAGTTCTTGTGGCTGAAAATGAGGTTGTGGGTGTTAAGGAATTACGGCGGGCAAGCTGAGTAGTTTTTTGTTGGGTTTGAGTATTTACGGCTGCACAGGATATGGTTATGATGGACGCACAAAGTAACAAAAGTTTGAAAAATGATTTCATGATGAATTTGACTGAACTTGCGTCGTTTTTAAACTTTATTGAAGTGGAATGAAAATTAAATAATCTTGTAAGTTAAATAAGTAAGGGAGGAATGCGATAGAAATAATTTTGTTTTGGGGTTTTATGTATTTGAGTTTAGTAAATTTTTTACTAAAGTTTTGACAAGTACTGTGCATAGTTTACTTAGTAAACATATTTGATATATCCATTAAAAATTACACGTTTGTTAGCGAGTAAACTTGGAATCATTATTTTTTTCGGTTAGCTCGTAAGAACTTGAATAATATAGTTAATACGATGAGAGGTTTATGATAAACTTGAGAACTTATCTACGCTCGTGTAAAAGGTTAAAAGTTCACTGGCAAGCTACACAGTACGGGTTTCTTTAAGCTTTTATGATGACGACAAACTGTCCTAATATAATATTGGATATTATAAAAACAACTAAACGTTACTTCAATGCAATACTCAGTATCTTATTGCATAAGTTATAAATGCTCTCATTCTAATTAGATTGTCAGGTTTTCATAAATAAAATTTTACGAAACATCATTCAATTTTATTGAATATTGGCATACATGTAATCAATAATGATCTTAAAAATAGCATATGATCATACGAGCATAAAACACGTTCAAAATCAGTAATCGTGTATGATCAGTCTTTCCTTCGTTCAATACGTTTTTATGATTTACGGAAAACGATTTTATATTCCGTCCCTATGTATTTGCAACTTTTCGATTTATTATTATATTTTGGCAACGCATGCCACGCCTGCTAGGTAAAATTTTGGACGACAATCATCTCATTGAATATCTTAAAGAAGGTAAAGTTGAGTCAATGTCTTATAATGTTGAAACTTGAAATAGAACGGCTTCTTTGAAAGGTGAAATCATGAATGGGTTGTTCCATTCAATAAACATTTTATGAGGAATGGAACATTTGGAAATTAGTTTTGATTGTCATTCAATTTGCCCATTTTTTGTTAAAAAACATTTGACTGAAATATTTTAAAAATCAACAATCATTACTAGCTTTATTTTAAAGCTACAAAACCAATTAAAGAAGACAAAGCAATATGCTATCCGAAGGGGTTCAAAGGTTAAATGTAATTCACGTGTTAAATTGTTGTAATGCCTACAAATCTACTACATGTTCATACACGTTACAAAATGTGGTTCTCATTGAAATTTTATAAGGTGCGGTGCCAACAAGCTAAGACAATTTTATTCTTGAAATTTGAAAAATTATCCGTGAAACTAATTTTGTAGTATGTTTATTTGAACGAATGAATAATCTACTCGTAAGATATGATATAATGCCAAAACTCGTATCCAATCACCGCATTTTTCTGTTACTTTTTAAAATGCTGCTCTTAAAAACTCAGAAAATATTTAACTTACACATAAATAATTTCAGTGGGTGCCCAATAGCGTATTTGCGCTACCAGAAATAATAATTTAAATAAATTAAAAAAGGTAGCGCAAATGCGCCACCTAAAAGTAGTAAATATACCATATTTTGTATAAAACAAAACTTGTTAATTGCGTAGTTAATTTTCCGCACAGTAAACTTTTTATTTTAATTCTGCAACATATGTAAAAAGTTAAGGGCTTCACAAGGATACCCAACAAAAGTACACTGAAGTTCAAAATATTTTATAATAATTTAAAAACTGCGTTTTTTGTGCTAAATTGACAGTTTTTAAATTATTTTTGATCGATGTAAATATTTTGGTCAAGGGACCATAGTTTGACAGCATTGCATGTAGTTAATTATTATGTTGACATGTTTGTCTGTGTTCAATTGAAATACCGAAACTCATTGTAAAATAAAGTTATTGCATAACTATAACAGTGATTTAAATAGTATTTAGTAGTAACTCCATACAGTAAACTAGATAATTATAAAGTTTACAAATTAATTTGGAACGCATTATAAAAGCTTGAATGCAATAGGATTTGCAACAAATTTTTTTAAATTATTAATTAAGAAAAATGTGGTAGCTTGTCTCGCTGTTTCAGGACATTTTGGTTAGGAGAGACCACACATTCGAGAAAAACGTAGAAAATGGATGTGATCAACACTTTCTTCAATTTTTTCCTTGTCACATGAAAAAACCATCAAAGAAACTAAAAAGCATATCAATTTTTAAAAACTTACCACCTTAGATTTAAGATTCAATATAAGTATAAAATTATATCAATTTACCCCAAAATTATTAATTTTAAGTGATGTCAATGTCTCCATCTTTTAAACTCCATTTTTAAACGCCTTCACAGATAAGTTAACTTAATCCTCTTGAAATTCCAACTCTAGAAGTTT
Source organism: Entomobrya cf. arborea Gr-Col-00668 (assembly GCA_034699025.1). NCBI lineage: Eukaryota > Metazoa > Arthropoda > Collembola > Entomobryomorpha > Entomobryidae > Entomobrya > Entomobrya cf. arborea Gr-Col-00668. Next base: position 6,248 of record JAQIWN010003543.1, read on the forward strand.
TAAATCTATAAAACAGTATCATTAAAGAAATATTTAAAATTTGAAAACACACTCAATTTAAAATTAAAATCACTTTATATTTTTAATCAAACATTTACTTTTCATTTTATCCAAATGCTTATAAAACATTTCATTCCACCTCTCATCCCTTTCATTATCTATTCCAACAACCACAAACCTAAAATCCTTCATTTTCGCCCACCCAATTCCCATCAAATTCAATAAGCACTCCAACTCACCTGCTCCATCCACTCCCAAATCCATCTTTCTCAAATTTCCAAACTACTTCCCCAACTGCACAACATTCTCAAAGTTTATCAATCCCCCACAAATTTTCAATTATCCCAAACTCCTATCCAAATACTTACTTTTCTCCAATTCATCTCAAAACTAAACCTCAGTTTACTAGCTTGTTATAAAAGAAATAAGGTCAAAGATCTCAAATGCCCTTCACAACTTATTTCATTATGACAATTATCAGAGTACAGCCCTTAAAATTAGCCCAACTACAACCAATAGCTCTGGGTTTGAAACGTTTACCAGATCCAATTCATTTTGAAATAACTACTTCTTCAAAATATTCTTTTGGGAAGTTCTTCAGTCTTCTTGCCAATTAGCTTATAAAAAGATTCATTGGTCCCGAGATCTCTTTTAGATTAATTGTTTATTAATTTGATATTTACTTGAGTTTGCCACTTCTACCAGTCATCGATAAATATTTCATTGTTAATTTAATCCATCATTCAAATTTACTTACGATAAAGCAGTATAAACACATAATTAACTATTAGACCTCGTGAATTTTTTTAAGATTAAAAATATGACTAAAAAAAGTTACCAAAAATTATTCAACTTGACATAATGAGCAATGATATCGTCGCACCCGTATTCCCACAATCTTTTAAATGCATCTAGTTTAATGTACAATAATTAACTTAACTTGAAATAATACGTATTGATGTAGCCCAAATTCAAAAAATCCTCTTACTTTTATAGTAGTGCCATAATAAGAAGTTGAAGAGATAAAAATAATTAGTGATCACGAAGATAAAACGTACCAAATTAAAGAATAATATCGTAAAGTGATTTAAAGTTTAATTTGAGTAAAAATGTAAAAGTTTATTCAAATTTTATCATAAAAAATTGTCATATTGTGCTATCATTATAATCCAACTCAAAACTAGTTTTGTATAAAATAAAATTTCGAAAAAAACAAACATATTACACTACAAATTGGTATTTTGTGAACTTTTTATAGAATTAAATGGAAAAAAAATATTTATTTTTAGTAGAAATATTTTCCAGTTTAAATTTACTAATATAATTTTGTTTTCAACCCAGTTTTCAAACCCACAGAAACAGTGCCTCAACACTATCTTGCTTTAACCAAAATTTTAAATGGTTTTGGTGACAAAATAAATGCAAAGGCTGGTTTAAATTGCGTTTTCGGTTTATTTTCAAAACTTGGTAGAATAGTAAAATTCTGGAATATGCTGGTCACATACAAGAATAATGAATCCATAGTGAAATTCTCCCCGATACATTTCCTTTTCCCCTCACTAAATGGAATAAGGGCTTCATTTTGAACGAATTTGGTTTTATCTTCACTTAAAAATCTTTCCGGCCTAAAGTTCTCTGGATCCCCCCAAACTTCAGGGTCATGATGCACGCCATATAGATTTGAAAAGACCGTAGTACCCTTTGAAAGATGGTAGCCATGAAAGTTCAAATCGGACAGCATTGTGTGTGGGACGCCAACAGCGGCCACTGAACTAATCCTCATAACTTCTGATATCACTGCTTTACAGTATGGCATGCTATTTTCAAAATAAATGAGAAATTAGTGTATATGACCATGAGTTTTAAAACACAATAAATATATTTGGTTCATTAACGTACTTAGGTCTGTTGGAAAGAGACGGTAAGGTTTTTCCAACCACTTGGTCAATTTCGTCTTGAAGATTTTTTTGAACGTTTTGGTTTTCACTCAAGTAAAGCATTGCCCAACATAATGTGACTGGTCTGAACCAAAAACAAAACTTGGTAAATTGGCACTAATATATTTCCAATTTAAAAAAGATAAGAGAAAAATATATTATAATTATAAGAAAATAAATGTGTCACCAACATGGTCTCAGCTCCACCCAAAATCACTTCCAAAATATTTGCTAACATGTTAGCCTCTAATGAAATAAAGAAAAACGTTTATCTGATATAAGTTGTTTTTAATCGGAATTAGATTAATTAGATAAATTGTACAAACTTGCCTCCAGTTTCACCATAATGACTGGATTCTGAATCAGTTTCGTTCCCAATTTTGAACAAATGATGATCTATGTAGTTTCTAGTATTATTGAAATATTGACTCAGAGTAAATCATTTTTTCATGTAATATTTATCATTAAAAATTTGTTTTGTAAGTATTACCTTAATTCTGTAGAATTAAAATTTCTTTTATGCTTTTCAATACAGTTCTGTAATTCGGTTCTGAAAACATCTATACTTTTCATATATTGGGTCCATCCAAAAAAATTTGGAGCAATTAACTTCAAGTTTGGCGCAAAAACTAGTCCTTTTGTAGTTATTAACTTTAATGCCCTTAAAGGATTTTTGAATTTTGAAAAAGTTTTAAATTTCAAGCTAACGATATTTAGAAATTTAAATTAGATATAAAAACTCAACTTGTTCAGATTATCTACTGCATTGAAAATAGTAACTTGACCTTCTTCCCATTGACCCCTTTCCCCGTTGATGATACACCAAATGGGATTGAGGACAGGGCCGGTAAATATTCTTACATTTGGAATGAAAGCATCTTCCTGATTTCTGAACCAATTCAAAAATATTTTAACTTCGTCCAATATCATATTTTCCATTGACGTTCCTATAAAACCAAGGTTGCGGAGTGTTTGGAATGTAAATTTTCGTTGAGACTCCCAAGTTAATCCTGACGTATTTGCGACACCTGCTCAAAATAAAAAAAAATGCTATTTGCATTTTAGATTAATCCAAACATTTGTTTAGAAATTTTAGAAATTACGATTAGAAATATACTTACCGTAGGGACCTTTGGTAACCTCTAGAAGTATTTTATTATCAATCATTCTTCCAAATGCAGCGGGATTACTAAACAATTCTTCAATTAGCTTGTGATCGCTAACTATAATGGCTCTATAAACGTGTAAATAGAATCATTCAACATTCGTTCCGAAATTTATTTTTTTAAAAAATATATACACAAATATATATAAATAAGCCTTTCCTTGTTAGTCCCAATTTGATTCCATAAATAGGTCCGTAAAGTTTCGCCCATTTCATAAATTTAATATGCGGTAGGAAGCCTATTTGTAGCAAGTTTCCAATTAGTGGTAACGGTGTTGGCCCTAACAACGCAAATGTAAAAAAAATTGAATAAAAAATAAAACTTTATATTCAATAAAAATGCTTTCATATTCCAGTTATTTCAGACCAGGTAATCGGTTTCTGTTTGGTGTGCTCCGTTCAAACCAAAATAAATATCCAATTAATAATACACAAAACGAAATAAAAATAGGAAGAAACATGTTATGTTGTTAACTTGTACTTCACGTTCCTAAATCAAATAACAATTAATTTTACTCAATGGACAGTATTTTAAATTTTATTTTAGCAGCGTTAAATTTTAAATGTTTAATGCTGAGCGATTGAAAAGGTTCTGGCTTCGATTCAAGATCAAACGTTCACTTTTAGTACTCTTAATATGTTGTGTTTTATACATAGTAAGATTAGGGAAATTAGAGAAAGTATACAAAACAAAGGTGAAATTTTTAATGTTATACTATACATTATATCAAGGGGAAAAAAATTCCCACAGGAAAATGGTATCGTCAGACATAGCGAAACATGTTTTGGTGTGAATCATATTTAATGTTTATTTTACAATTTTTATGCTTCCCTATCTAAATAATAAAATCATAGTGAACTATCTTAAATCATGTATTAAACAAAAAAGGGGATTTTTTCTTATTTTAATTACATACCTGATAATTAACGAGAAAAATTAATTTTTATTTGTATTTATGATTTAAACTTTAAGGATGCATTGTAAAGTACAAAAGGTTTCCATGTTACCGATACAATGTTTGTAAAAAAAACATTTTATTTGATAATACCCTTATATTCCGCAATATTCAATTTATATTGCTTGTCTATTTTACCATTTGACATATTCTACACTATGACAAGTTTTTTATGTTTTTTTTTTTAAAAATTGCTGTACACGTTGTTTTTTCAAAGACAAAGTGGCTGTGTAAAGTTATGCAAAATGTATTCTCAAAACTATTCAGATTTATGCTTACGCAGTTTGGCTAAACCATTATTTGAAATTATCTTGACAGGCAAGATAAAAGCATAAAACAGCTTACCATAATTCATAATTGGATTTTCTCAAGATATGCATACTGGTGTACAATACAATCCAAAATGCTCAGCTTTAATAAGATAAGGTAGTATTGTTTTGTTCAGAACCCGTTTTAATGATTGACGCAAGTCAACTAGCTGGTCCGATTCATCCAGTTAACACAACATGTGTGTAAAGTTTATCAGTATAAAAGGAAAACATTCTCTGTTTCCACATTTTCATTCACAGATTCACTTCAGGCTTAAGTGTTGTTGTTGTCAAGCTCAAACTCAAAAAAAATAATAACAATGGAGAACCTTGAAAAAGCTATTTTACCAGGCATTGAAAAAATTTTAGAAGACTTTTTTTCAGAAAGAGATTACCCAGTCGACATTATTCAGAAAACAAAAGAGATGATTTACTACGTGATACCTGATCATTTTATGGCCTCCACGTAAGAATACATATTTATCTGCAGTTAGATTGCTGTCTACGCGACACTATTATAATGAATATAATTTATGCAATAAAAGGGCGTTAATTTTCCCGGAGTTTTGTAAAATCCTCAAACCTAATTTAACGGAAGAGGAACTTGATTTGGCGCAAATACTTGGTTGGATTTCTCAAATGGTAACGTTCTGAAAATTTGTAACAAAAATTGTAAAACTTAAAAATTTAGTAATAAACTTGCAATATATTTAATTCCAGTTTCAATGTTACTGTTATGCATTTGACGACTTTTTTGATGAAGGGGAGAGGCGATTCGATAAGGCAACCTGGTCGAAACTTTATTGCCACTTGAAATCTTTTATTCTACCCGACCTTGTCATTTTGCGTTCTGTAGCATTTTTTGCTTTGAAAACCAACTTTTCTCATTTGTCTTCAATTTATCTTCAACTTTTACAATTATGTGTTGACTCTGAAATAACGTATTACAAAGGTATTCGTTTAGAAAAAGAGTTACATTTTGAGGGCCTTCGAAACGGGAAAAACTACTTGGAATCTTGTGACGTTGAATCGTACAAGCTTTCATGTGCCTTAATAAGTGATCCTTATCTTAATTTACCGATTGCATTGGCAATGGCTTTTTGTGGGTTCCAATCGAGCAAACATCAGGTTTTGTTTCAAAATCTGGAAAAAATTGGTAACACCTACACAAGTTATGGATGCTTCGGAGCTGACTATTTAGAAATTTTTGGTCCGTTGAAAAACAGAACTGATGCAGATTTTCGAAAGGGTAGGATGAGTTGGTTATTTTTAACAGCTCAAAAAAGTTGTACGACTAAGGATCAATTTACAGATCTCTTAAAACACTACGGGAATGACATTGATGAGTCAGTCATTTATGTTACTGAACTTTTGGAGAAGATTGGGATTCATGATTTGTGGAAGCAGTATCGGCATATAACAACTGAATATATAGAAAAGGAACTAAATACTTGCTTTACTGGATTTCCTGAAGTTAAAGAGGTCATTTCATTGATTATTGTCCACTGGAACAAATTTTTGGGTTAGACAAATCGTAATTTTTTTTTGATTTATACTTTGCTAATATTTTCATTAAAACTACAAAAAATTTCAAAAGAAACGATATCAAGTGTTATTTAATTTTTTTCACTAAATACAGTATATCAGTGGAGGATCAGTAGCGTATTTACGCTACCCGGGTAGCGTAAATACGCTACCATAAATAAATAAATAATTTTTTTTGAGGTAGCGTAAATACGTAATATTTTAGCTATTAAATAAATATTAAAAATTTAATTTTAAATTGTGTTTCTCAAAAGGTGCACGGTGCATATTTTTAGTTTTTACACTACATAATGAAGAAAAATATGGGCTTTCAGAATGTGATCGCTGATTTTTTCCAAAACGTAAAAAAATATTGGAAACCGCTTAAAAAGCACGTTTTTGACCCAAAAATTAGTATTTTTAGCCTTTATATATAGTTTTTGATGTTTTGGAAAAATTCAGCGATCACATTCTGAAAGCCCATATTTTTCTTCATTATGAAGTGTAAAAACTAAAAATATTCACTGTGCACTTTTTGAGAAAAATAATTTACAAGTAAATTTTTAATAATTATTTAGTAGCTAAAAAACGGCTTAATAATTTTTTTTGAAAAAATATGTGAAAGATGCGCAATTTTTTTCTGAACAATATGAGTAAAATATGTCTATAAATTCTTTAAATAATTGCAATAAAAACTACAATTACTGTTTTTCAAAGGCCATTACCTAAGAACGCATGGCAATACCAAATTTTCGATTGCATTTTTTTTCATGTTCGCAGTAAAATATAA
>JAQIWN010003544.1:0-12926 GCA_034699025.1 Entomobrya cf. arborea Gr-Col-00668
ATTTAATTTATTGTCATTAAGATCCCTTACAGTGTACAAGTACAGAAGGTATATTACTCAAAGACATGACAAAAATTTCATTCAATAGGGTTACTTTTGAATCAGGAGAACAATTGATTCATGTCTTTTTAAAAGACTATTTACTTTTTTATGTCAACATCATATAATTCTATATATTATTATAATTAATTAATGCGAATTGTTAACGAAGCTATTGTTGTTGCAAAAAAATATTACGTACGAAGTACATATACATTTAAAAAACTTTATTTCGCTTTGCTTTTACTTCACAAAAATCAATTTTTTTGTCCAAAATTTTTCCTCGTTATTTACATACACCCACTGGTTTTTACAATTCGTGTGTATACTTTCTAATGTGAAGTGATGTGTATACTTTGAAGTGAGAATCTTGTGAAAAGTACATCACAAGAATTTAGTTCAAAAACTTTTTTTCCTTTGATGAAAACCTTATTACTAATTTTCGATATGTATAGTTTTAATCACTAAAAATTAGCTTAGATTCAAATTGGTTTGCCAAGCATAAAGCAATCATCATAACATTAACATAAAAATTATTAATAACTCTGAATCAATGATTTTTAATATTTGATACTTGTACACGTGATACGTATTATATTTGTAAAAACATAAAATAGGAGGATTGAAGAAGGAGAAATTCATGATCCACACATTTACGGAAACCATTTGATATTTTCAAATAACAAGAGGTTGACAAACTTGAGTTGTTTAACGAGTTTCCTGGGAACAGGTGCCAAGTGCTACATTATGAAAATACTAGATTACCTAAATCAAATTCGTTCCATATATTTATAGTTTCGCAGTAAGTTACTTAATCACTGCATGAGTCCGTGTATCCTACCTAACTATAAAATCAGTGATCAAGCTTACGACCTAGCACGGCCCATAAAATAATACCGCAAACAAACTCAATGATCAATATCCCGTAACGCAATAAAAATAGAATTCAGCAATGTTATGCGCTTTGCACTTGTCGTGTTGCATGAGTAGGAAGTACGGCTGATTGAATGAAATGAAAAGTTATCATCAAAAGAGATCACAAGTGCTGCGTTCGCTAAATCCCAACAAAAATTGATTTTGCTTATCTTCTTTTTCATAAAGCTTATTTTACTTACATGCATTCATACGTAGCGACATGACATTAAGCCCATATTCTCTAATCTTTATACAGTCTGCAACTCTTCTGCATATACAAACCCAATCAAGCGTACATACTTATTGCCCGATGCGTTTACAAAGTTGCTGACTTTGTGGGTTTTGTACTAAAAGTGTACAAAAGTACAAATACACAACACAGCAAACTATTAGACCTTATCCTCATAATAATATCATTATACGTTTGGGTAATAAAAGCAAGTCAACTATGAATGTTAACGTCCCGGAAGACAACAAAAGTGGAAAACCTTCTTTCTTCCATGCACCTATTTTCTGCAGAGATTCTATACAAAATGCACGAACTACAAATTATAGGTATAGTAAAATAAAATAAATCCCTCGGTGGCTGATGTTTGATGATGATATGATGGTGCGCTAAAAAATTAAAAATAATACGTTCACTTAACTTAGATGAAGCCTACCTTAGATTACCTTTTCATATACTAGGAAGTGATGATAATCCCAAAGAATCTTTCATGTTTTTAACAACTAGACTAACTACAATTACTTATGTATCATCATAAACATAAGATGATGGTGGTTTTGTTTGCCTCTTTTTTTGAACAAACTCTTATTACCGAGGTACTTTCACCATTCACTTCGAAATTAAAATGTGTCTTAGGAATTCTTTGGAAGAAAAAAACAAGGAAAAAAGTTCCATGTCTCTATAACTTTTTTTGTCTTTGTTGTTTGTTGGATGAAGGGATATATATGGAATCGTTTTCATTGTGGAAGTCCACACTACTAATTTTATCGTCTGATGATGCTATTCTCAAGAGAGAGGTAAAAGTGAGCTAAAGCACCATAAAGCTTTCCCTTTCTCCCACGTTCATTATTGCAAGTCACCACCGCACCAACCGGTAAGAAGAAAAAATAATGAAGACGCAAAATAATAATGCATCTAAAGCATAAGGATATGAAACCTTTACAAGAATACGTAAAAATGTCTTTTCCTTTTCTGTAAATCCTCCTTTTTAAAACCGACTTTCACCAAAAAAAATACATACATAGCGTGGGAACAAAACTCCACCAAAAAAACGAATCCCTCGATCCCATTTTCTATTGCGTTTGTCTCTTTCTTTCTGTAAATAGCTGTGTGTGTACAATGCAAACTTTAAAAAGTCGTAAGCAATGTAATGTTAATGGAACAGAGAGTTTTTTTCTCGACTCGACTGACTTCTTCAAGTGAAACGGATAAGGAAGACCGGGGGATTTCACATATTGCTTCCTCTTTTTCTCTCTAGTATGTAAAAAGTTTTCCATTCTTGAGAATAATATATGATACACGAGAAAAGCCATATCCCATAGCTGATGACTAGCAAGTCAAGTCACCAAACTTTTATTTCTTCATGGCAGTGTAATATGATGAGAATCATGCAAATAAAGGACCTTTTTAGTCGGAGAAAAAAAATAAGATAGATACGATGAGTGTGCAGACGCAAATATACAAGCACAAGTGGCTATATTTATTCAGTAAAAGGGCAGTCGTTTCGTTATATTGGTTAGACAACTTTAATTCATCCTTTTTCCCCAACTTGTTTTTAAAGATATCAAAATGATTGCATGCTTAAATAGGGGTTTGGATGTTTGCAAGATGACATGGATCTGGAAAACAACAAGTTCAGTTCAAATCATCTCAAGATGTCTGTAAGCTAGAAAGACTTTTTTTCTCGGAATGGAGACAACAAACTCCTCAAAAGGAATTTGTTTGGAGTGTATGCTCGTGTGTCTTAATATTAGATTGTGTGGTATAGATAACACAGGTAGGATGAAAATTGTTATAATACTTATACTTAAACATATATTTGTGCACGTACGCACACAACATTCAACGCTTTGCTTGGAATTTCAATTTAAAATCAAGAATGTTTATTTACATTGGAATGAAATGGGTGCGCATCTAATTAAACCAAAATATTATTTTCTTGAGTAGAGCGCATACTTCTTGTCAAATTTTATTACAGACTGAAAGCTAAAAGTTGGTTTTGGATGAGTTGTTAGGTACTTTACGTCGAATGGTGTTAAAGACGACGTCAATATAAAGCCTGGATAGCTGTAGGGTGTAAAATAAAAGCAACTTTTATCTTATGCCTGCTTATACACATGTCCATGTTCAAGGTTTTTTATGCAATCACAAGAAACGTTTCTCTTTTTTCGTGTTTAAAAATATTTTGCTGAAATATTCTCAGAAAATTTTGCTAACTTCTTTGCCAATATTTCTGACAGAGTTTGCAATATTTTAGGACGTCTGCAAAATTAACTAGAATCATAATACATGCATGTGTATACTTTACATGCATATGTCATTCGTGCCTCATGGCATGGCAAACAGCTCAAATCTGTTTCCCTTTCAGCATCCTTGCAAAACAGACTCCACATGTATATTTCACCTAACTCTTCGCAACGTTTGTCATCATTGTGTAAGAATTTCACATTATTTTATTTTATTTTCTGAAATTTCGTTTACACAGTATTGTTTCATGTTTGCGTACTTTCTCTTACTCATCATGATTGTTATACGTCAAGACAATAAGCTTTTAATTTTTTTGTCATGTGGATCACAAAAATCTGCTGTACTTTACGTATCTAGGTCAATTTGCAGCATGTTGAATGATTGAAAATAAATTGAATGTCGAGACATGAATTTAACATTTTTTTGAACATGAAAACACTACCTCGCGTTTATCTGGCCAGTATTTTTAGTACTATGTAAACTATATGTGCAAATAAGCTTTATGCAAACTTATGATATGATTCAAATTCATGAAGAGACTCTCCATGTAAAGGTGGCCAATTTTACACCTTTACTGCTAAAGTTAGGAATGTAGTTTTCATTCTTTTTTTAGGAAAATCTTGTTAAATCAAAATCTTATTTCGTATACGCTCCTAAACTGAAGTCACCTAAACTTAAACCGAGTTGAATCCTCATTTTATATATACTTGAGTTATTACATATCCTGTTTTTTTCTGAGACCCCAAAGTCAAACAAGGACTCAGAGAGACACTTTCACCTGGATTCCATTTTCTCGCTCCAGAACGAAATTCAACGACAATCAGCAAGAGACCAACAAAGTTTTGGTTATATGAACATGAACACACACATTATTACACATATCAGTTGCTCCACTTTTTTATGCTGTGTAATGTTCAACAGTATGGCATACCAAAAAGTGCTTTCACCGGGTCGAAAGTAGTTGAATTGTTATACAAGAGAGTTGTAAAAATAATATCAAACAAATCTTCTGCGCTTGCATGATTATCAACCTACAAACCTCAGCCTACAGCCTTCATTTTCATCGGAGAAAGTTTTATAAAGTATTTTATAAAATAACACGCTGGGTGGTAACAATACATTTTCAAAGAATTCAACACTTCCATATAGTCAACTTATTCATACAATATTCATACCATTTCCCAGAATGCTTTATATCACAGCTATATAAGCTCATAAGAGTAATATGCATGTATAAGGTTTTCCAATTGTCTTTACACCCTCGCAGAAAGTTACGCCTAGTTCACTAAGCTCAAAACGTAGTACTTTTTTACATTCCAACAAACGAATCTTATTCTGCCTTTTATACACTGTAATAGACCAGTCCACACATCCGGATCAACTACATCAACTCAACCTACAAGAGAACAAGAAAATCATCTACAAAATAGATCAGTTTCAGTGAAGCATACACACACCACCCCCACAAGTTCATTTCCTTTTCTTGATCCCTTGCCCTTCTTATATTTCCTCATCGTTTTTCTTTTCTTTTTTCCTTTTTTGGGTAAAGTAAGATTTAGGCATAATCGAAACTTCCCATGGTACATACATTGTACTGTTACTGTCCAGTATGTACTATAAGTACGCAGCCTTTTTTCTGAAGGGAAACGCTACCATCAAGAGAGAAAAATAATAAAAAGTTTTCATTCTTGTTTTAGAAGTGCCTGTTCTGTTTTATTGTTGGGATTCCTTTAGCAGAGAAAAATAGGAAACGTTTTTGCCCTATATACTTTGTCCTTTGTCACGAAAGAAAATGACCAACTGGGACCACCACCAAAAGTATATGAAAAGAATTATACATACATATTTTGTACTTATTTTGGTGTACTTTTTTCAGTATATCTTGGTGACACATAAATTGCAAAGCATCACACTCGGCATAACATGACACAGCGGTTGTTTTTCCGCTAGGATTTTTTTTTGTCCTGTAACAAAAGAGTAGTTTCTAGTAAATCATGAAGAGAATAGGTTGCAAAAAAAGAGAAAACATTTAGAACAACTAAACGATTTGCCATCACAGTCTGATTTGTTGCTATTGTATTGCTTAGTACTTAGTACACAAAAAAAGCAGTAGAACAGTGTGTCTACGCAGAACAGCAGTCACATTAATATTTGTGCGTTGAATGAAGTAACAAAATGGAAAGGGAATCCAACTGAGAGATGCTTCTGCCTTTCAAGAGGGAATATGAAATGCTGTAAGCCATTAGTACACAGACATAAAGAAAGGATTGATCGCGACGAAAGACAAAGAAAATAAATGGTAGGGTGGTGTAAGTTGTCGTTGTCACTTTCTTTGACTCATTTTTAAAATTATTTTTTCTGTCTATCACATCAAAAGTGACAAAGACTGAGACAGATGCAATTCACAAGTACCCTCATCTCTTTAAGATTCAATTTTCTTTTTCTTGAAACTGATTTGTTGAAAGATGACATTATTGTTAGATTTCAATCTTTAGCAAAATTCTTACAAGGAAAGTTATAATGATTTCCTTCAGACTAAGTCCCCTAGTATATAAATTTTTATTTTTGAAGAAATTCCTTTGAAATTGTTAGCCCTACTGAGTTGTTTTGCATAAGAAATACATAAGAAAACAACATGGTGCATGTGGCGGTTGTTGTAGGTAATTATGATCTGGTGACTGGTGTTGTTTCGAGAATTTAATGTTTTCATAATTTAGTCTAGTAGATTGTTATACTTAATCTTGGTACATTATATTACATACATTCAGAAACACTCTCTGTTTTAACAAGATACGTTTTTGTTTTTTCTGTGGGATATTACCTTTTGCGCGTCTCCTTTCATAATAATCAGCGAATTCTTTGCTTTCCCCGCCGCCACAAAGTGTAAGTCATGATAAAAAGCGGAAACAAAAATCATTCGAATCTGGGAAACTACAGTTTACTTAAAAATTACGTATTTATGTTTTTGGGAATGTTAGTTAAGCGTTGTCATCCATCCATTGCAAGGACACAGGTAGGATAAAAATAGTGAAAGCGTTATGAAGAACACAAAACAAACAAACGAACATGATTGTATTGTGGACAAACATGTAAGAAAATACGATATCCTGAGGGGATTTTTTAATTAGAAGGTAAAGTGTAACTAGAGCATGCAATCTTCAAATGAACTTAAGAACTTGAGTAAACGTAAATAAGAATGTACGAAAAAATGCGACACGTATACATATGCCTTAAAAATGAGGCACTGAACAAGATTCTCATATTCCTCATATTCTGATTTCCTGTTCGTAGTTCTTTATATGGCATCTTTATGGTGTATCTCAGAATATAACATTAAACCCTCCGTAAAAATAAGCATCAGGTTCCTAAACACGAGCAGCTTGTTTCTTTTTATTTGCACGTTGAATTTTCCCCTTCATGTCTTCCATCATTATTGATCGTAAAAAAGGAAGTAAATTAAGATAAACTTTTCTCCGAAACTGATCCGCACCACTGCATTATCCGTGTAAGGAATGCCAAACATGTAATTATTACGTTGTGACTAGAATATTAATGTAATTTAAAAGCAAAAAACATAATGTGATGAGTCTGAACTTTGTAATGAAGTGGCAATTGGTTTTTTTGTTAGACAATAAATAATTCAGAGAAAGCTTAATATAGACACATATACTTTTCAATTTAATCATAACCGAACCTTGTAGCTTCATACATATATTCATTTTTAGCATTACCAGTGCCAATGGAGATATTTTTGCTCAAAAAGAATCTTGAATGGTTTTGTCTATTAAATGTATAGTTATAAGCCCACTGTCTAGATAGAAAATGTATTTTAACCTTTTAACGAAATTCACGCCTTAAAAATAGAAGAACGTCACATTAATAGGTACAAGGCTTGTCAAGTCTGCCATTAACCCTTGACAGTCACTCTGTTTTACAATTTCGACGCAGAAAAGACACTTTCCATTCGTTCCAGGTTTTGCACAAGTCTTTTATAATTCTCGTGCATCGAAGGAAATGGAAGCGAACTAAAATTGAAATTAACTTGCCATCACGAACTCCCTTTTCGGCATGACACAGCCAAACCATAACATCTTGCTGCGTGCACAGACTACTGAACTGACAATGCTAAGAAATGATAATGATGACGAAGAGAAGACGATTGAAACGCTAAAAAAGTACACATATTTCGTATTTATGTTATTCCTATACCTATAATTTTGTTCAGTTTGACCAGTAATTTTTATTTCATTTAATCTTTCACCGAAATCATTCCTTCTTTTCAAAATCAAGTGTTGAACTTATTTCTCATCAATTCATTCAAGCCGTTTGTATTGTTCAGCTTTTTTTTCAGACAAATAGCTTTTTTGTATAGGAATAAAACCACCAGTACCACCATCGTACTAGCACTTTCACCCTGACAAAAAGCATTTCATTTTTTTGATCGTACTACACCCAATCTGCAATTTACTCTTTGAAGTCTGTAGTAGGCTTTTCACTTCTGAAGAGAAATCGTGAAGTAACTTTATAAATTGATTGATTGTGTGACTGATGTTTTTGCTACATGACCTGCAGGGAATGATGATAAATTATATGGTTTTAGTTTGATCTTCAACATGCATTTAGTATAAAACGAAAATCGTGATAACTGTGATGATGAGTTGATTGTGGAAGGTAAGAGTATTTCGTTATTATATTTCGTGTATCGTATATTTTATAGTATCTGCCATCTGGACAACCTTTTTACTCATTTTTAATAACTGGCTGACCATCATACAAAATTTACAAATGTTCAATCAGTATGTTTACACAATACAAATACACAGTAAGCTTAATTTTCTGTATCAACATCAACGAAGTCGTTCTTGTTTGTAGATGAAATGAAATGGCGAATGAGATATGCCTGTTTGTCTGAGCTGAGCTAGTTTGGGGTAATATGGGCAAATAATACTGAAATAATGAAGCTACAAATTTACTGAAATATGAAATAGTTCGATACTCCCTCAATCGGATTTACTCGAATTTTCGGTTTGATATTTCAAGAAACATTTACGCAGCAAAAAGTTCATGCTTTCCCAATTCTGGATAACGTTACATAACGCCTAAGGAGCTAAAAGTAGACGAAATGAAATTGGCAAAAATAAGTTATACGCAGAATAAAATGAAGATTGTTTTATAATTTGGAGCGCAACATTTTAATAACATTGCAGAGCTGGATTAATAGACGACTGAATACGTAAAGTGAAACCAAACTAATTTCGATCTTTTTGATAATAATTTTTGAAGCAAATTTTAATACATAATATGTTCGACAAAGATTGACGGTTTGAATTTACAAATCTACAAATGAATCTAGTAGACAGTCACAAGGGAACAAAAACAACACAAACACAATAGTGGAGTTACTTATGTCGAGTGAATCGCAATAAAATACTATGTAATTTATTATTCAGATTATGGGTAGCGCAAAAGCAACTCTAGCTGAATATAGAATAGCTTATAATTATATGCATCACCAAGCAGAAAGTTAAATAAAAAATATGGATTCATCATTATCTACAAGGGCATTATGAAAACAATAGTAAAGTTGGTAAAAGATTATTAATTTAGAACAAATATTGGCACATTTGCATAAATAAATATGCGAGGCAAAATATATTCTACTCAAATATGTGGAGAAATCCCTGATGAAAGCAAACAAAAGAGAATTTCATTTTGAATATGTGAAACCCCAAGATAAGGATGTGACTGCTGTGCTGATTTACTATTTGTTTGTATGCTTAACAAAGGAACGAGAAAAGGGATTTAAAAAAATCCCAAAATCACAATTTTAAAGTAATTTTTCTTATACATGGGCCAAATTGTTTTACTATACGTGTAAACACGTTTGTTTTCCGAACCAAAATTACTAATCGGGTAGTACGCTATTTATGTTTACTTTTTAAACTCATAAGGGCTGTCTTTATTCTGCGATTCACGATAGTCTGCTGTATTGTAAAGTTACAGAAAATGTTTTTAAAGAATGACATTCCTGTTGTGTGTCTTGTGGTTCGGGGTAAAGTAATGCAGCAATGGGCCGGTCCAAAAGAAATATACAATTTTACGAATTACCTTTTATACAAAAATTCTTGTCATTGTATTCATTTACTATTTCTACGGCCTTGAACCATTTACTCACGATTCACAACTCTTAATCCAGGTGGTCTTAATAAATACATTCCAAAGTAAAAACGTTTCAGCAAATAGATAAGAATTCGAACTATCGAATATTAAAAATAGAAAGGTCAGAGTGTATCAAAAGTAATCTTGCACGTCAGTATTTGCCATTCTCAAATATTTTGTTTGGGATGGTCAAGAATTATTACTACAAAAAAATTAATGAAATTCGGTTTGCCAACCATGAAGTTCTATTCATATTAAATTCAATAAGGAAAGTATCTATGAACTGCCCATATACGTAAAACGTATAAGTGTAACTTGTTTGCACCAGGTGAAGCATCCTTCATTCTTATTGATGTTTTGAAACAAACAATAATACGAATTTGTTTGTGAATGGTTTTTTATCAACAAAACAAGTATTTTATGAGAAACTTCTGAATGAAAGGCCAGCTGCATGATCAATACATAAAAAATGCCAATATTAAAACTTGTGACTAGATTTCGATGCTATGAATGAATGGTGTATTTAGTATATTGTATTGGATCTGTTTACCTCTAGCATATTAGAAATTAATGAAGCGTGTACTAATATTCATTTAGAAAAGAATGAAATTTCAGTCCAAAAATAAGTTTCAAGGTGATCATCGAAAAATATGAAGTTTTCTCTTAATATTTATGAAATTAAAAGCATATTTTTGCTAACTAAACATTCCCCCGAGTACAACTTGTTTACCTCTGCATTCCTCAATTTAAATTGGTTATTTTAAGATTCTTGATATAACCATTTCCCAAGCACATGATTAATTTCAAATTCTCGTTTGCAATATTTGGTTCCTAATAAAATCAAATGCAAAACGTGCAAACTTATGTTAAAACCAACATATGTTCGCAAAAATTAGGTTAATGTAATTCAGATATTTATAGTATTGTTTGGGAAAAGTAATAATATACCCATTTCTGGTGCGGTATGCGGTGTAACGTGACCTTTGACTTTCAAGATATATCAAATCTCAGCTCGATTCCACCAAAACACTGTTTTTCAATTCAGTAACAACCTTCCTAATTGAAATATGTTTGCATGAAAACCAGGCAGCACATCCGCTTCATTTATTTTTAGCCTCTTTATTTGGAAAGATGATCTACACATAAACAAAATTTTGCTCGCGTCAGGTAATTTGTGTGACTTCCTTCGTTCCTTTTCTAGACGTTTGCCCTTTTTGTTATCCTCACAAACGTAACATATTATTTAAATAGTATGATTTGTTGTATGGCTTGTGTTACAATGCAATCTTATTTAATGATGATATATGTAATCAGTAATCGTGTATTGAAGGTGTAATTTGCTCCTCTTCTATAGAAAAGGAAACACTAGTTTCCATTCAACACTCTGGCCTAGTAACTTCAGCAATTTGTACTGTTAGTTAGAAAGTAATTGTCATTTGATACGCTTCAAGCATCCCTCCTACACATTAAGTTTTGTGAGTAGTAAAATAATTATACGTTTGTTGCCCCAAATACAAGAACACTAGTCTCATGCTTCATGTACAATGAGCTCGTGAACAACCAGACTTTTCCAACATTATCCTCCACCTAAGTCATGTGGGGCTGTATACCCTTAAACTTAAAGGTTTACAGCAGTCTATCGACGACGCCAAGAAACCATTACTTTGAAAAGACGAACGACAACTGAGAACATGTTTGGATCCTGAACTGAACATCATTACCACCAAATCAAGCGCACAAGCTGAGGGCTGAAAAAGAAGGATTTTCTTACCCGCTTATTTGTGCTCCACTGAAAAAACACATGTACGACACACACGCACAAGCGGAAATGACATGATGGTCGTTGGTTTTCTCTTTACTTGCTACTTTGTGCTTTTTACATGAATAAGAAGAATGAAAGTGTTAAGATAAATGTGTTATTTACACAACTGTCGGCCATAAAAGAAGAGGCGAGAGATTCGAACAGGAGAAAAAAAGTTCAATCAACACAACAGATCACTCAATAAAAAAATATATGTAATCTGGTGAATGTACGCTTTCAGAGCTCTATTATCTATCTATCAATTCTATCATTGTTCTATAATGCTTTATACAAGTTAGGTACACACATGGGTGTAATTACATGGTCCAATAGAAAAGGAAAAGCCTTTGTAGTTATCAGACAAATTCCTCGGTTCTCCTTCTGCAAGATATTATTTACTTGCTGAGAAAACTCTGACAGAGAAATTGACAAGCAATATAAGTACGTAGCCACCCACCCAGCACGATGATGCGATTTACGATACGAAACGATTTACAGCAAAAGCGAAGGAAATAAGGAACAATAAAATGCCAGTTGTACTTTAACAGAGAGAATAAGAGAGAGGGGGGCAGACTTTTCCAATGTTCAAAATATCAAAACAATTCCGCACCGATAGTGAGAGACAGCAGGACTGTGTGGAAAGAGAAAGTTGTTAAACCACTTCCTTCCCTTGTTCGGAAAAAGCCATTAAGAATTCTAAGAAAATATTAGACGTACGAACAACTATAAATGAGATATTATTTCTGCGTTCGTTCGTTCTTTGTCTGGCTTGTCTTTTATGTACTATTACATAACTATACTAAAGAGAGTTGTATATTTATCGTCGCACATTATTAAAATACTTACATAATATACGGTGAGTAGTACGGTGCACACAGTACAGTAAACATACCTATAATTTATTGGTGAAACTACTCCCAGAGCCTTATGCTAGTTTTGACTTGTCCAGTTTCACCACTTGTTTTTTTCGCATCTGTAAGGTAATAAAAGTACCATCTGGAACATAAAGAAAATAATAATAGGACGCTCATAATGAAGAGGGAAATTGTTCTCTTTTAGTTTGGTTTGCAGGTGAGTGTGTGTGTGTGTAAGCTAGAAAGGTAAATAAGGTATATAATATGTTCTCTGTGAGATTGTATTTGTGTACGCCACATCACATTATGGTACGGTGAATTGCAGGTAAAATCCTGATTAATAGAAAGTTATAAATTTCCTCCAAATGCACATGTCGGAAGCATTTCTGGTGGAATAATGAAAATCCTACAAGTTTCCACGTTGAGCAGAGAACTCATTTAGGAAATAAGAAAATATTTTGAGGGGGATATATATTTATAGGTATGGTATCTATATAAAAGAAGCCATAAAAAGATACTTGAGGAGAAGGAGTAGCACTTATCGTTAGTTGGGTAATGATAGTGTCATGGCATAGCTGAAATGGTAAAAATATTTTTTTTTAGCTGTTGCTATGTTTTGAGTTGAGCTGCTGTATATGAATATAGTCATTTTAGGTTGCTGTCAGATCCTGAAAAACTGTAAACT
>JAQIWN010003545.1:0-12924 GCA_034699025.1 Entomobrya cf. arborea Gr-Col-00668
GGATGAGCCACAACAATGCAGTGATTTTTAGTTTATGAAAACGGCTATATTCTTTTTCTTGGGATACTAATGGGCACGAGTATCATTTAATTTCCAGGTAATAATCATAATCCAATGAAGGACAAAAGCCTCATGAGTATAGAATATAAACGCATGTATGTGTGGAGTCGGAGTGTACGTATATTTTATTTCTAGCAAAAAATCTCATATCATGTATCAATCAATATCTAGTAAAAGCCAGCCAAAGCTACAGAGATAAAAATTGTAATGCGTTTAATTTTATAAACGCGTCCTTGCTATTATTACAAATGAGATATTCTCACACTTTACTAAACTTTGAACATTTACTTGTGAAATACTGGTGCATACCGTATACAAACAAATGATATGGGAAACATTTTATGTAGGTTTTTAGTCATCGGCACATGGTTAGGAGCATTTGATGATGTCTTTCAATAATTTTAAAGGACAAAAGATGTCTACCAATGGATGGGATGATAAAGAGCGTCGTCATCATTTTTTCAGTCAATGCGCTTGTCTGTCTGCTTTGTTACTTTTTTCTCCCACAATCAATTTCAGTGCTTGATTTCACACTGCACTGCATTGAATGGTGTAAATGTAATCTATAAATACATACCTGGATAAATGTAAACTCAAAAGGTTTTTTTTAAAAATCAAAGTGGTTCTATTTTTAATACAGTGTTTTAAAAAATGATTTATTGTAACTGATATATCAAGTTGTTCATCAATAAGTAGTTTATTGACAAGATAAAGTATTGTATGTTTCATATAAAAATTGAGTTTGACATGCAGATAAATTAATTGTATCACATCGCACGCAATTAAGCAATTATACGATGATGCTATGATGTCTTGTCTACTTTTGATCGAAGTTTTACAGAGGTTTTAAAAAGGTACACGAACAATGCTACGAATGATATATAAAGAAGCATTTGAAAGATTATTCCTTCTGTTTTATGATCACACGGTTCTCCTTTAGCTGCAATAAAAATCAGATAAGTTTATGAGCACATTTTAAATTAAACTGTGAACTGGAACACTGCAATAATTTTCGATTCCCACGTTCTTCCAGTTTCATATGTTCACTTACGTAAAACGTAAAAAAATGATGTGGAAATTATTGTATTTCATTACCTTTAATCCAAATAGCGTATGCATTGACTATAACACCTACTATCATTTGGAGTAACTCAATAGAAATGATAATTTTAGAGAGCGATCTCGGCATTTTGACATTAATTGCCTGAAATTAAGGAATAAGAGGGACATCATTTTTTTTAAATCATTCGAAATGAGAAGGTAAATTGTAGGTTAAACAAAAAAAGCAAGGACATAAAAACTTACCTTGAGAAATAAGTAGCCATATAAAATTGAATGGACAAAATAGTTACATATTCCAAAATATCTGAAAATTGGCTCGTAGTCGGAGTAAAAGCACCAACACATAATCAATGCAACACCATGATGGTAGCTGCAATTCAAAATATTAAAAATGAGTACAATTATTTATTGTTTGAGCAGTAGACATCAATATTAACCCAGTACGAAACCGCTAAATTGCGTGGGAAAAATAATTGGATGAATTGGGTATTTAATAATAAACTAAATGAACGAAAATTATACGGGACTATTCCACTTTAAGTTTTCATTCAAACTATATGCTAAAGACAGACAGACGAAAGTCTGTTTTACTTACTAGTGAACAAAGAGAAGTTGTTTCTTTCTCAAAACAATGAAAACCGTGTCTCCCAGCTCCACTGCTTTGGAAAGTGTGAACACCCATGCCTTTGTAGACAATTACAAAATATTTTAAAATAAAAATTCATGCATTCATTTGAAAATTGTGTGGTCGATTTAGCTATTTTAAACTTTATTATAAATTACCCAAAAGGCTGCTGGTTCGTTATGATAATCTCTGCAATAATGAAAACATGGAAAATAAAATAAACCTCAAGGTTAATTGATTAATATGAAAATTATAATTCACAAAAATGATTTATTTATGTTTACCTCACGCAAACCGACCGATGAAATCCATTGTCTCCTTTAAGAACATACCATAATTCAGGTGTACATCTAATTAATCCAGCAATAGAAAATACAGAAAATCCTAAATTCCAAAGCGCTAATGGTCCACGTAGGTCAAATGCTTTTCTGTTTTTCATGAATTTTGTTCCAGTGAAAATAAATAAAATGTAAGCAGCACAAATGTACAAACTAATTGTCCAATTCTTTTCCATCCAGTGTCTACTTTTGACAACATTAAAATTTTCAAACCAATAGGATTCAAACACTGGGGGTTGTACATAAGGCCAGACTGAGGGTCCAGCTCTGCCACTTCGATGTAGGTCGTTAATATCCATTTTGATGTAAAATATTATAGTTAACTAATCATAACCGAACCGCAAAGTAATAAAAATTAGCTATTTTTGCAAACTATAGTTCGGCCTGTGCCCGTTTTCTTCAAGTCTCCCCTAACGAATGAATACCTATTCATAACTGAGTTCAAACCTCGCAGTATTATTACACGCTTGTATGAAATCAAATTATTTTTATAAAATTTTATTTAAGAAGAGCTACAAATTACTGCTGACTGAATGTATACAGGTTTGCAGGTCTCATCTGGGGTTGGCACTGCTATTTTGCATTTGCGTCAAGGTTAACTACTTAGATTCATATCAATAAAAATGTGTTATGTAATACATACAATGTTGAATTGCATTGTCAAATCCAGTCAAAACATAAGATGTGCAAAAGTGTTCGGCGTAACAATGCAATGTTGAGATTTTTCGTTTGGTAGATCATCATCATAAGAGTGAATCTTTTAAAAAAACCATATACGCATACGTGTATTCAAAACAAGAAGATTAGTTATTTCTACGTAAAAATACAATAACATATTTTCGCATCGTCTTCAGGTTGATTGTCTTCAATTTTTTTGGAGGCTGCACTGTAGCGTTTTGTAACATCATGTAACAGCGAATCTTGTTTTGGTTAGTCACAGGTTGTTGGCTTTTTGTGGATTTTATCGTTTAGCGTGACAAGTGCCATTATTTCTGCTAGCATTAAAAATGAAGACCAATACGATTGGTACTAGTATCTGGGTAAAGTCGTATGATGAAGGCAGCAGGGCAGGCAGCAAGGGATGTAACGTAACATATAATATAACTCAACCATTGTTGTAACTTTGATGGTAAGCTGACTGAATTTTTGAAACAAAAATAATTCATTGTTTGTAAATTCACTGAATGCATCCGTTGAAAACATTGCATGCAAAGTTGTATGGACATCCGCAAGTTCTCATTGAAAATGGAGGCGCAGGCGTTTCAAGGGAAAATTCGGAATATTCAATATATTACAGATATGGGTAGGCGTTTTATTTCTTTCAGCACGTTGCAGTTAAGCTGGTATAAAAACTATAAAGTTGATAATTAATTACAGATGCATTCCAGTATGTTATATTAAAAGAAAAGCTTTGCGCATACATTTATTTTGATTTTTTTTGGCTTGGAATTATTAATTTTTGATTCCACCTAGATTGTCGAAACTCAAAACATTGGAAAATCAGAAAAAATACAAGTAAAACAGTTAAAGGTAATTACGATTGCACGAATGAAAACTGTAAAAAAACTGTATGATTTATCATTAAATTATATACTTTTTTTTTATTTTAAACAACTGTAAGCCGTCCTTAGAATATAACCCAAATTACAGATTACACAATTTCCAAGATAGATAGATGAAAGAAGATTTAAATTAAATTCTTAGTCTGACACAATACACAATAATAAGGATGCAGCATATCAACTAGTGGTTTTACGGATGATGAATATGATTATGAATATCGGATCAAATGAAATTAGTCAAAAATATAACAAAATGAAAAATATAAATACAAAACCTTTTATTTTTTCTTTATCAATTGTCATTAAAATAAAATCAATATATTTTATGCATAACATTAAATTTAAATTGATTACTCTACAAATAGCACATTCAAACTTATTTTAAATCTATTTAAATGATTTTTCTTTCTCATGGTCAGGATCCTCTTTTGAGTTGATTGAGTAATCACAATGCAGCATAAAAAATACTATTTAGGTTACCACTACTTCTGTCACTGAAGAGATTAATTCTTTTTTAGTATTGTAGTCAATCCTACATTACATAGCTCAATTAAATTTCTACGAAGAGACGGTAGTTCTTTCTATTTTATTATGCAAGTCAATCGCTTGTCTTATATGATTGGTTGAGAAGTCATAAGCATGGCTAATGAGTATTTATTTAGTGATTGTCTCAAGAACTCCAGAAATCGGTTTCTGGGTAAGGTGCCATGAAAAATGATCAGTGCTTATTGAAAAGTATTTTGGTGTGTATTGCATTGTCTCCCTCCACAAACTGACTATAAGTAGAGATCATTTCTAAATTAAAAACGAATCTCGCAAATTCACTATACATGTATGTGGAGCTGTGGCCACACACATAAGAACTTTCAACATTTTATGAAAAATAAGTGTCACAGTAGTGTATAACATATGCATACTTTTTATGTGACGTTTTTATTACATTTAAAACCTATTAATTGCGCCTGAAACCAAAATCAGTCTCTTTCACTTCGAAAAATTCACGTACGGATATGGCATGAGCATGATATTATTTTGGTGTTATACTTAATCTTTTACACATTTTCTCTGAAAATAAATTGTACTTAAGACAGAATTTTTCACTTTATAAAGAAATCCCATTGATAAAACAATTGAAGAAGTCATGATCATGAAAATCGTGAAAAATCTTAAGTGGATTCTTGTTGGCGTAGTCCACGACTGCGCTTAAAATGAACAAGTTTGATTGTACAGAACAAATGAACATTCTATTATATTTAAGGGTGAACTCTATCAAAGCCAAATGAAGAAAGGGTACATTCACATCTATCTAAATATAAACATTTACACTTGGCTACGGTGCATTGACAGTTGAGACATTCCAAATCCCATTCATTTTGCTAACTAAGAAATTATTGTACTTTTACTGCTTGAATTATTGACAAACAACACAAATCGCAGTAACTGATAATCGTCTATGAATTTGTTCATAGAGTCTGTGTCTATGATTTTTTTGTCTTTAAAAATGTGTTTTCAAAAGCAGGCGATTTAAAAGAAAGCATGTCTACTGGTATGAATGAACTGACGGTATATTTGAATATGAAATATGAGAACTGGTCAGTACAAACTATATTCTGTCCCTACCCCTACTTAAGTAAATAGCTAAATATACTGAATATATGTATGTCTATCTATCTAACTACGTTTCGTTATACGAGTCTAAAAATATACAAGCTTATCGGTGTAAAATACATACTACCACACTTATTGATTGTTTTAAGCCTTCTTAGCTTTCCTCCTTCCAAAGTAGGCCTTGTAAAAGTAGTTGGAGAAGAGGATGAAGTATGACAAGTAGCACATGAAGTGAACCTTGACTCCGGCATCGTCCCGAGCGCATTCATATCCGTTGCCTACAAAGAAAAAAAGGTAAATGTAAAAATTGATGATTTGCCCAATGAGCACAGCATGCGTGTAAAATAGTTCAGTAATGGATTAGTACACATTTTTGATTTAAAACTTACGTTTAAGATAGATGGAATAGAGATTGAGATACACGGCCCAAACCATTTGAGCTAATTGAAGAACAGTAATGGTCATTGCAACCTTCTTGGGCACGTTTATATTCACAGACTGAAATAATAAAAAACAAAGCATAAAATGGCTATTCGAGAAAAATAAGGGTAAATATTTTTAATGACTGCCGTGCATAAAACGAGGTCATACCTTCAATGCGTAGTAAGAGTACATGAGAGCATGGACACCGAGATTGACAATTCCAAACCATCTGCCAACTGGGTCAAAGTGGAAAGATGTAATCCAGACGGCATTGAGGACGGTAATGTGATGCCACCTTTGATTTAAAAGAACAAAAGTAAACATTTTAATTACAGAGAAACTTGGGAAACTTCATAAAAAAAATCTGAGCGTATTTATGCTACCTACCAGTGGAGGAAGATCAAGGGCTTCTTTCTCAAAACAATGAAAAGAGTATCACCGAGCTCGACGATTTTAGACAACATGTACAACCAACCCCAGAAAGCAGAGGATTCGTTAAAGTCTTCACTGTAAATGAAAATAAATGGGAGAATTTAATTTTTCTGAAAAAAAAAGGTTTTAAAATATTTTGTATATAACTTTAATTTTTTTTATAATTCAAAATTTACCGAAGGCAAATCGAACGATAAAATCCATTGGGTCGGCTAAGAATCAATATCAACTCAGGGGTAGTTCTTACAAAAGCTGCGATGGAGAAAAGTGCATGTGCAACGTTCCAAGTAAAAAGGGGCCCTTGTAGCTTAAAAGCTGGTCGACTTCTCATCCATGATTGCAAGGAGAAAATGGTAACCAGATAAATGGCAGTTGACCACAAACACAGCGTCCAGTTCTCCAGGAACCATTCTATCCTTTCTCTCAAATTGCATTTTTCAAACCAATATCCCTCAACTGAAGGAGGAACAGTGTAATTCCAGATATTATACTCTTCGTAAGTATGTTCCTTGTAGAAAAAATCATACCACTCCTTGTACAAATAATGCGCTCCACTTGCAAAGCCTGCCGACATTTTTAAAACTTAAAAATTTCACTTAAAACTTTAAATGTTCAACACCTCGGGTAGCACCGAATTTAACAAATATATTTAATTGACTGAAAATTTCCTCAGCCAAATTTTCCCCGATTCTCCCTTGGGTTGTGTTACAGGAGACAAGGCTTTTCAAACTGAAAGGAAAAATATTGGAGATCAGTAAGAAATCAATGAGAAGTTTGAAATGACATGTAAAAAAGAAAATAGGTTGTTTACGTTAACACCATTCCACAGGTTTCATCCCAGTCATTATACTTTGTAAATAAGGGAATGTCACATAAAATTGTAGCACAAAAGCAATAAGAAATCCGTAACTGCACGTCCCTTATTCCAATCCCATATATGAATGTCCTTGTATTCACAAAAGGGTACTTTTGCAACCCAAAGGGTTAGCTGTCCCCTTGCTTTCCAATATTTAGTGCATTCACACGATCAAACTGTGTTACAAAAATAGATTTGTCGCAACGGTCGAAGATTTTTCCACAATTGAGTGCATATATGCCCCCTTTCCCTTGAAGGACAAGTGCCTTTATTTCTAATCCCTTATTCTTCCTGATGACTTCTTACTACTTGCCTTGGAAGCTTGAATGGCAATTGTAGGCAAATTAAACAGGTTTGTCAGGTACCTTACTACAATTCACTGCTTCACTAGTATCACACTTGTAAGTACCTTTTCAAACCTATATTAAAATATTATGGTTTCTTCGGCCTATTTTGTCTCTCCCTTTTTCTGTCTGTCTGAAAATTTTGTCCTGAAGGAGAAGTCAACCCACTTGGTTATGTATTTCATGTGCATTCATTGTTTTGTACAAGTTTAGTTTAGTTTTCTTTTATTTGAAAACGACAGAGAGACGGAGCACAATAAAAACCAATCCGACATTATAGATCGTTCGAAAAAAATGATGAATATGAATATATTTATGCATATGTAAAGGATTAAAAGTATTTTTCTTCAATTGGGTTCAGTGTCTTAAGCCTACCTGTAATCAGTTAAAACGAAATTATACACCATAATTTTTTGTTGATATGTAATGCTGTATTAAAGTGAGACACGTATGTCGCCACTTCTTATCACACATCGGTTTTACCACCATTCACATAAAAATTTTCTACAAAATTTGTAAATAATGATTCAAATGTGTGGCAAGAATGAAATATTTTCTACATTGTTACAAAATGAAGTATGGTGAAATATTTTTGTTTTTAATGTTTAAATTGCTGTTTCAACACTTAAAACGCATCTCCGTTGTTAATTTATTTGAAGATGCGTACGCATTTCTTAATAACAGCAATAACATATTAAAAACGTTTTTACAACATCCTAATGATTTAAGTACGCCAGGATCTACTAAGAGATGATCGATGATTTAGTGTAGGTATATGTTTGCAGGATGTACTTTTGTCTCAAGATTTAAATTTGGATGGTGGAGTGGAATGTATGTCGCCGCTGTCACGAAAGAAAGTTTCTTCATGTAAAGATGACCCAACTTACCTGGCTATGAAATTTAAACTCTTCCTCATCTTGAAATCCTGATGGATATTTAATCATTTTACATTTATCACTATTTAGTTTATTTTGCTCAGTTTCATGTTCAGACCAGTTCAGACTTACTGATATTTGTGAATGCTTGGGCGCTCTAATGTTAAACTGAATTTTAAACAGTATCACTGTTTAAAAAAATGTTTCATTTATTATCTACCTCTCGCAACCAAGATGAATTCAGTAAACTAAATTAAAATCCACATCAACCCAGGACCCAGGGTGTCTTGCTTTATATTTCATTTCATAGACATATTAGATACATTACAAGCCTTTAAATGAGTTACACACGAGGAGGAGATGAGAGTAGTGAAAACATTAATTAGGTTTCATGCAAATTCACTTTTTCTTTAGAGGGATTCACATGTTAACACCGTTACGTTGGTTGAAAGACGCGCTTGAAATGCCCAAAGTAGCCAAACGCTTCGCTTGTCTCATTCAAAAACAATCACACAAGATGGACGACTTTGTGAAGGATTTAGACATTAAAGTGACATGGTATGTTAGCTATGAAATTATGATTTGACTTGACGTAAAATGAAGATCTACTAAATATTTAAATGCAGTAATCATTAGTCGCGTAATTCATCAAGACAAGAGCAGCGAAAAAACTGTAGTCAAGAAAGTGAAGAGATAGATTCGTCTTGACAGCTCGCAATCGGTACTCATTCGGTACATTTTTATGTATTAGCAGTTATAATCAGTCAGCGTGACATTTTTATATGCACTTAAATCTCACCAGCCAGAAATCGCCGCTGAGATTTTTGCTTATTGTTATGCTTGGCAGTTCAGTTCTTACATTACACATTACAAAAAATTAGCAATGATTTTGATCATGTACTAATCTCATTGAAGTTATACTAATGGTCAGTACAGTACAACCTAATTTAAAATTTTGACCGTAAACAGATGAAAATATCCGCAAAACATGTCCACGATTTAATGATTAATCATGAAGGAAATGAAAAGAGAATCTTTAAATATTCATATACTGAAAATGGGTTATGTTTTTGGGTTATATGTCTGGTAAAACTTATTTTTCTGTACTGTTCTAAAAGCATTGAGCAACCTTCGGGCAAAAAGATATATCACTTCCGTATTCAAATTCTAAAAGAAACTTATTGAATTTTTAACAGTTAGTTATGAATCCTACACTTCTTGGCATAAATAATGTACTAATTAGTTCTCTAGAATTTAGTCGCAAATTGTTTTTATAAATATATTATAGTGTCAAGGCTTTATGTGAGCCGAATTTAGCAGGAAGATTTTCACATCGATGATATTACATTTTAATCTATAGCTGTATTTTTCTTTTTCGTCTCATTGTTTTAAACAAGCTTTAAAGTTACATATTTACATACTTCTTGAAATGTACCTTTTATTTTTCACCTGTCCTATGTGTAATTACACCTGCATCCTTGGAGTTCAAGAACTTCTGTTTCTAAGAAATGGTATGACCAAATGTATGTCGTTCTCTGCATGGTACTTAAAATATTGGATTGGACCTGTACTTTGATTTATCCCACCGCATTGTTGTTTTCCAGCTTTTCAATAAGCATACATAATGAATCGGTCTGTGGATTATCATGAAACCGATTATTTGTCAGTGTCACTGCACGTAAAATTTAAATACATATTGGGAATGGGAATAGAAAGAAATGGAAATATTTTGTTTCCATTTCAGTTTACTGTCGTAATATAAGTGATCTGATACTGGTTCCTCATCACTTCCAGACTCTTTAAAAAAACTAATACCGCATTTTAAAACTCCAATCAACAACAAGTAACCATTTCTCCTAATCAACGCAGTTCCAGGAACCTTAAATCATTAAAAATATATGCCGTGAAAATGCCAATGCTACTGTGTTTATGCGTTATTACATCTAATGAAATAAATATATGAAAATTCTGATGTGCAAGCAGTTTCACACAGCCATACATTCCTTAGAAGAAAATTCTGATAAATAACTTTTTAGTATATCGTATCAATCAAACCGGAGCTTAAAAGGACAAGTAACAAACTTTATTTTGGTAGTTTGTAATTACAAATATTTTGTTAATAGAAATTACGTTGCAACGCTTAAAAACTTCTGTAAATACTATTGATAAAATGGATAATATGTATAGACAACACGCTTGATAAAGATGTGTATCTGCTCAAATGCAAGCAAATTTTATAAGTATGAAGTACCCACCAAGAATCACGTTTTTTCAAAACTGGACCTAATCATCTTTCTTTATTGGCTTCTTGACAATATATGCTCTATAAAAGTAATTGGCAAAGAGGATAAGGTATGATCCGTACATCATCAAGTGAAGATTTATTCCTTCTTCACTACGTGCACATGGTTGTCCCTTTCCTAAAATAATATAATTATGCGTTTGTTACATATTACCAAACTTAAAAATTGTTTTGAAATCTTCCACAAATAAAATGACTTACCTTTAATGTAAATCGCATAAAAGTTCACACCAATTCCAATCACCATTTGGCTCATCTGAATTGTGGTAATGGCCATTGAAATAATTCTGGGCACTCGAACATTTAAAGCCTGAAAACAGAAAATAAAAATGCAAGGTAAGTACAGTGAAATTGTTTTCTTTCTCTTGTTTGAAAAAAAAACATCATTATGCTGAGAAACACACAAAGCAAATTATGTGTACACATTCTCTTGTTTTGAAGCGTTGATAATCATTAATTATTCAATATATTGGCAACATAGCAAACACATTCAATATTCAGAAAATTAGGTCCACGCACTACATGTCTTTATCATAAATACAAAATATCTAAGCACACTTAACACTGCATTAGCCAAGTTTACCAATTATTGTCGTAAGAGTTCTTATTATAAAATTGTCTTTGGTACAATTATGTATTATTTTACCTTCAGAAAATAGTAGCTGTACATCAAGGAATGTACAAACATGTTGACCACTCCAAACCAGCGAAGAATCGGTTCATAGTGGGAGTAAGCGGCCCAGCAAAATACTAGAACAGTTATATGATGATACCTGTTGGCACATTAAATTGTTACGCAAAACAAAATCAATTAAAATTTCGTGTAACAATGTAAAACGAGCAAATTAAACCGAGTAATTGCTTAGGCATAAAATTTTTCCACAAAAATATGACATGAAACGTACCAGTGAAGAAAATGTAAGGGTTTTTTCCGAAGGACAATGAAAACAGTGTCACCCAACTCAAAAAGCTTTGACCATGTGAATAGCCAGGCCTGAAAGAAATTTGTTTTTATAAAACGCGTAAAATTACATATTTCTCATTACCTTAATTGCAACTTTAACAAATCCTGCCTAATTACCCAAAAAATTGAGGACTCGTTCAAAATATCCCGTACACAGACAGAGCGGTGAAAGCCATTGTGTCCCGCAAGCACCTGATACAGCTCAGGAACCGTGCGAAGGAAGCCACAGGTAGAAAAAGTTGCCAAACCCAAATTCCAGAGTGCCATCACAATCCTGAGATCAAATGCCTGTCTTTTCTTCATAACCCTTTGTCCAACGAATGTAAGCAGAAGGTAGATGCAGGACGCAAGTATAGCCAAGGGCCAGTTCCGAGCCATCCAAAATCTCCATTTCGGGGCGTCCCATCTTTCGAACTCAAATGGGGTGATTGTTTGAGGAACCGAGTATGGCCAGGGCTCCAGCTTTTTATAAGCTCTTATTATGTCCATGTTGATTATCAAAATGAGAGTCTACTGATTTTATGACAATGATGAATGATGCGAAGGTTATAAACTAGTCATATCACACATCTATTTGGCCTTGGTTCTAATTTTGTTGCAAAAAGGTAAATCGAATGGTAAAATATTAATTCAAAATTGAGTTTCCGTGGTGATGAGCTTGTTTGTGTTTCTACTTTAACTACTACTGAGCCTGAGCCCTAAAAGCGTAACTGTCTTACTCTTCGACAATTTTGCTTTCACCACACACCACACCACAAGTGCAGTGAAAAAGGAACTATTAAGCAAGTATAAAGAAAGTGACCGGGTCGATATTTTCTTCCTGGCAGCTGCAGCTGACTTGATAGTTGATGTTGATACTATCTCGTGTTCAACAAAGTACAAGCCAATATAAAATACATGTTATGAACACCGTTACATTCGCTGGTCGTCGTGGCGTGGGTCTCCCTACCCTCCGGCCTCCAACTATGTGTCATTTTTACACTACATGTGTGAAAGAAAAAAGCAGCGGAGTTTCAGCTGGCGTGGAGAAAGCTTACTGGGAAAACGGGAAATGTACGGGTTCGACTAGAGAAAAGGTTGGTTTTTGGCCAACAAGCTAAGAGGCATAATGTAACATGCTGTGCTGTGCTTAATCCATGCACAGATAGAGTCAAGTTTGGTATGTATTTTGACTCCTTTGTCATCAACACTTCATAATTTCATGCTAGCGCTGCTATTAACAAGCATTAATTTATTAGATGCACGCCTACGAATATTACAGAGAGCTGAATTAACATATTTGTCACTCTGAAGGTGTAATTTTTGCGTTTTAATGGATTGCAAATTGTACCTTGTTTAACTACAGAGTCCTGTTGTCACTTCCTGTAATTGTGGCATTTTAAGTTGTTAATAAGATGGTGTAGTTGCTATTGCTACAGCTACGTTGGTTCTCAATAGTCATAGTTTTTAAATCCTATTAATTGCATTATTTAT
>JAQIWN010003546.1:0-12924 GCA_034699025.1 Entomobrya cf. arborea Gr-Col-00668
ATATGGACTGTGCCCCAAGCAAAGTGAAAGTTTGGACAGGCAAAGTTTTTCTGCCTTTCCACAAAATATGACTTCTCGTTTTTGGTACACTAGACGCGATTTTGCTGATTTAAAACACTTTAAATATGAACAATTCACTCGATTGTAAAACAAAACATACATTTTTTTAAAATTTAACTCTTAAGTGATTCCATCATTTTTACTATGCTTGTATGAAGGTTACTTTGAAAATGGCAAAGGCATGTAAAAACTTAATTTAAGTCCGAATAAACCTAAATTGTTTTAAAGAATAATAACATATTTATCAAATACATGGCATTCATTAAAAAACAAAATTGGTTTTTTATTCTTAACCTAGTTTCGTTTAAAAAACAAGTGTCCAAGGAACACTACAACCTTTTTATTATTCGAAGCTGAAACCTTGAGACAATGAAAATTAGAAAGTTTTTTGAGCAAACGCAGAAAAGATTTTGTTTTAAAAACGTATCTTAAATTTAAAAAATCCAACAGTGTCCGTAGTTTCCCTTAAATTTTGAGCAACAACTATTCACTATGTTAACAAAGTACCAAGGACAATCACTAAAGTTTTTACGCTTAAGCTTTTGCTATCTTCCCGAAATTCCACTTGTTTGGAATCCAACTCATCCGAAAATTTCCGCAAACACTCAGAACCAAAAATGGGTAAAATGGCACATCGGAAATTGCTTCATATTGGTCGTATGGTTTTCAACTGTATACTCATTAGTAACAGAAGTATTTAATAACAGACCCGATTTACACGCAATTCATTCCAGCATTTTGAAGAGTGCACTGTGCTGTTTTACAATGTCTCTTGCTGGTTTCTATGGAGTCTATGCTTTACGACAGCCCATATACTGCTCAACATTAAATAAATATCTGAAGCTTGAAAGAAACGTATTTCAAAGTAAATTTATCACACAATTATCCAAATTATTTTTAAAATCATAAACAAATATTCAAGCTAATAAACATTCCTTTACAGAATATCATCCGGAAATGCTCAGCGCCAATCGTAAAATGAACACCTTAGAAAAATTTTTCTTTTTAGTTCAATCGATGAACTTTCTGCCGATTATACTTTACATCAACACAGTATTTGGCAAACGAGATGGCCTTTATTGGCTCGTGGAAGACATAGCACCACCTTTACATCAACGGACCAATTTAATGAAAGTATTGCTGTTTGTATTAAGATCCATTATCATGATCCCTTGTTTTTGTCACTGTTGTCGTGCAATACAGTTCACTAGTTTAGGTTATCTTCATGTAATTACATCCACTAAAGAACTGGCATATACGCTTACATATAATGTTCATAATCAATCGGATTTCTTTCAATATTACGCCCAGTTTTACATAATATGTGGCATACTAAGAAAATCCTTTGAACGTGCAACTATTGTAGGACTTGTAATGTTGTATACAATGCTTGTCCAAACTGCTTGGGCTTGTGTTGTTGGATTGGGTAAATTGGATATTTCACTTTACATGATGTTTGCAATGCCTGCTCTAAGTGTTGCTACAGGACTAGCTGTTTTACTTCCTATAATAGGTACAGCTGCAGAGCTAACTAGTAGTGTACCTAAACTAAAATTTCAAGAAGTTAAAGCAAGTTTTTGGAGGCGCTCTTCATTTAATAATAGAGTTAATGTAAAGAAAGCTAAGGCATTGCACCCAATTAGGTTGCGTTTCGGTGAATTTCACCCACTTGGAAAAGAGTTTTCAAGGGGCATGATTCAGAGTATGATTGATAGTATATTACAACTTGTACTTACTTTTGATCTGAATGGTAACCAATGGTAACACCCATAATAAAATAAATAATAATAATAATAATAAAATACTAATAGAGTTCTCTTATATTTGATAATCCTGTTTATCATTTTAACAAAAATTATTTATGAGGTTCACATGAAAAACTAGAATATCTAGTTATTTTTAACATTTAGTTAAATAATAATTGCATGAACCAATAAATAAGATATTCCGCGATGGATGTGATATATATTTGGATTTGCTTATATATCTAGATAGCTTTCAAATTACATTCCAAATTTATATTTAAACAAAATAAATAAACCAAAAGTCTGCTTCTGAATGATCACTATTAGTATTGCTATGGTGATTTAGAGCGATGGTATCTACATCACTTTTAATGCTTAATAACACGAAATACTAATATCATTAGTTCGTAATGCGGTTTAATATATGCATAAGTATATACAAGAATACAACATGTTGCAATTACAATTTTAACATCTTCGTATAGTACAATGACTATTTTAAAAAAATCATTGAGCTTTTCTACCTACCTGTCGTATTGAGACTTGATGTTTTTTTTTCAAATTGACGGGGACCATATTTGACTTGTTATATTATACAGATTACTGTATTTTTCTTGTTGAAAGGTGAGAATGTCTTAAATTCATTGTTTTTTTGTAATTTGACGACAAGTTTAAGAATATTTTAATGCTTTAACATTTAAATAGTATTTAAAATACATAAAATACTTAATCAAACTCAAATAATAGTATTGCGCTACTAAGAAAATTCATAGATTTTCCAAAGTATATGTGTTCTTTATTGTATGCATATGATAAAATACGTCATTGTTAGTCCACATATCTGTTAATTGGATAAAACTTGTTTGGTATGTAATTTTTAGAAAATAAAACTTTAACTCGTGTGGTATTTACTTACACTTGCTAGCATACTATTTGTCACCCGGAATCTTCCACCACAAGAAATACTTACACGACTGTTTTGAAGCTCTTGTGTGATTGCTTTCAGTTCACGTTGGCATATCGTATCCGATAAAAAGTTTGGTTCTAACAGCAACAATTCTGATAACCAATCTTGAAACCTTGACATCTATTTCATTTAAGGATTATAAATTATTTTAGACCAAAAAGAAACACAATATTGATAACTTATGGAAGTCAAAATTAAACCTACCTTGTGATTTATATCAGCTGCCAAATAATACATTAAGGTACTATTCAATACAAATACTACAAACTTTAGCTGATGAGCTTTAGGTTTTTGTTTAACATATTCTTGTGCACCAAAGTGAAACGAAAATTGAAATGTATATGAAAAAAGCACAACGGCAGTATGAAAAAACAAGTTGTTTTGAATTATAGAATTGGCAGTGTCGACTATTTTCTTAACTGACGAATAATTACGCTTAATGAATTCCCAATTGACATTATTCGTAATTTGGCCTTCCATTGAATTTAGAAACGAGGTCGTTTTAATCCAAGCAGTTAAAATGATTATTGTAATGAAAAATTCTTCAAAAAACCCACACATATATCTAGCATTAAAAACTAATTTAACTAAAAGACCAAATAATGCGTCAAATATTGGTATACTTGAATCCAATGACAGGCTTTCATTAAAAAGTATTTTGAAGCATTCAATTAAAGATAGATGGCTTGCAAATAATATGTAGCTATCTCCGGAAAAATTAACTAGACCAATCATTCCAAACATCAATACCCAAAATATGTAAGCAATGTTGTTCAATATTGGTTTCAAGATTTTAAGGTCAATGGATCGATTGACGGTCATACTGTTTTCACGGAATAACAAGCATATATCCTTGATCAGCTGTTGGTTTTTCCACAGGCTAATCCAGAGAGTTATGTGAAATAGTATGTTTATATAGCCGTAAATAATTAAAAAGAACATGGGAGGCTTCCAGAGTTTAGTATCTTTAGGGAGCATATTGTGGATTTCCAAACATTCGTAGCAACGATATAATAAACTTGATATCATGACTATGAAAACTAGGATCTTCAAAAAAATTCTTATATTTAGACATTTAAAAGATTTTTAAAGATGTCTTTTAAATAACGTAGATAAGTTTTTATTTTTTATTTCTTACCTTGTTTATAATTGATGAATGTATAATTATGTGGGTGGTGGTATTATCGACGTTTAGTTTGAAAGGTACTACGCCAATTTAGTACCCAATATTGAAGAATATTAGAAACTGAGAAAGAAATTTTGGCAATTGTATTCGACACGCTCTTTTGTTTTCATGTTTCTCATATTCTATTGAAGCTTCAGCGCGTAAAATCTTCATGGTTGATTCAACTCGACAACAAATTGGGAACTTAATCGAGAACCAAAATGAATTCAGGCTTGTTGTAAAATGTTATTTATTTGAAAAATTGGCAGTTTATAGCTTTACGACTGGTACAGGTTTACTGAAGTATGGTAAATGGCCCAAATATTACATATAAAAACCTGTTTTTGGGTGGGGTATTACAAATAAGGGTGCAGTGCAATTAAATAGGCGGGTTTAATATTAGAAAGATAGTTCTGATACTATTAAAATGAGATTAAATTTTATCCAGAACTTCAGCTTATGTAAATTGAACGGAATTGATGCTACAGTTATAACCACTAAGTTTTTTAACTGGTGCAAATTTCTTATCAAATTTAGTTGACATAAGAATTGTATAAATCAAATTAAAACTGTAAATCAATTTCTTATGTCTACGATTGTTTGCTATTAGTGTTCAAATTGTTGAGACTTAACCCTGACCCGTGCAATCAGTGGCAGAAATTTTTATTCTATGTTTTAAATTATATAATAATGCAAGGATATTGGACGAATGAGAGTAAGAGCTTGACAACATTTTGAAAATGTTTAAAAGTGCCATTTTTAAAGTGTGCCATTTAAATTGGCACATACATTTATACAAAATGAACAAAAAAAATGAGGTAAAAATATATATTTAGTTTATTGTTAGATAAGCTTCACGTTAAACATTTGGGTTGCTTAATGCTCCAAAATGACTAAAATAAAAAAAAACAGGCTATTCCAAGTTTAGACTCAGCAACCCAAAAAAAATATGTATTTTTAAATTATTCCAATGTAAGGTTTATTCCCTACAATATTTTGTTGCGTAATTTCGGAAAAATATTGCATAAAGACATAGTAAAAAATATGTAATATGATGTTTATCCTTCCAAGTTTAGTCTGAGAAAAAAACAAAAAAGCTACCGTTTTTATAATTGTTGCAACAAAACATAAAAGCTGAAACTCTAAAGTTATATAAACGGAAGGCTAGTCTTGCGTAACTGACTCTGCATATAAATAGTTCCATTTTATGAAAAGAAATATAAGCCATGAAACATTCGACGTTTCCATTTTGCCTTACAAACAACATATCTTAAAATTTATCTCTTAAAAAATTCCAAAACCATGGCGACAACGCTTCTTCTTAAAAGTAACGAAATAAGCCAACTTTTGGCTAACAAATTATTCCCCATTCCGCTAGGTTGGGATTTCGATAAGGAACTACTAGATTTCAATGAAAACAGATGCTCAAAATTTCTCGGCCTCACTTTACACCAAATGGCGGTCTGGTTTTTTGTATTTCTGCTTTCTATAACAGGATTGTACTGTCTTGTTCTTTTGAACTATTATCCCGGCGTTCTGGACACCACAAATATGATCATGGTCGGCCTATTTGGAATGCTTGTAATACCAGCCGTCCTTCTCTGTGAGTTCAGTTACAACAAGTATGGACAAGAAGGTGTCAGTGTGATAAATTGGGGCATTCAACGACAGCATTCTCTGGAAATTACAGAAGTTCAAGATATTGACTTGAAAACGGCACTAAAATCAGGTAACTTGAAATTTCAGTACAAACTTTTTATTATTTTTTGAAATCCAGAAACTTACATAACTTTATTGATTATGATAGAATTCTCAAAATTCATATTGGGGGACGCCGAGACACGAGCGAATATCGACTGGTTTGGAATTATGGCTTTAAATATACTATATAATCAATACGTTTTATTTGGTCTGGTACTTCCTACATTTCTTGTATATTCGAATATGGATATATCATATATTTGGCTTTATTCCTTTTCTTCTGAAAAACTATTAAGTTGGCCATTGTATTATGAAAACCCGATTCTAAAAATAGTTCGAGCCATACTCCATATTATATTGATGGAATTTACAAACGTATCTATGGCTTCACCTCTTATATTTAATATTAATATGTTTCAGCTTGTGATGTCTATAACAAAATATATGACTAATTTAAATATAGTAAATCGTCAAGCTTTGCAAATATATAGAGAATTTTTTCTTGGGTTAGTTATATTAGAAGAATGTGGTAAGGTATTAAATAGCGTATTTTTAATTGCAGTATTTTTTGTGATAATATGTGGTGCAAACGTTACCATTTTAGGTTATAGTACACTACCATTTCATGTATATATTTATGCACCGTTTTTGACTGTTATGATGGTAACTATTTTAGTTGTTGGATTAACTGTTGAAGGTTATATTTATTATAACTCTAAGGAAATATTAGATCGTTGGAATGTTAAGCTGGTGGATGGGAAACGAAATTCGTTGTATGTGAGAAAGGTTTTAAAATCGTTTCGACCTGCTTGTGTGTATGTTTCTTATATTGGTATGGTTGATAGAGATCTTAAGGTAAACTATTTACAGAATGTTTTGGAATACTCGATAAATTTACTTATGATTCTTAGAGCGTAAAAAAAACAATGAACTGGGACTATATTTTTGTTCAAAATAAAATTTTGAAGCAACTCAATTAATAATTGGAAAAAATATTCTTAGTCATATTTTGTTTCAAAATATTTACTTTACACTTGTTACGTTTACAGTTTTGGTGAAATCAAGATGTTATTTAAAATAAGTTTATTTTGAGTTCAAATTGAAAGCATTTCGTATTTTAAGGTTTTCGTTAAACATTTGTTTGAGCGAATGATCAAATTTTAAGTTTTTACTGCATACAAATTATGAAGTAGGTCATCATCAATCCACAAATCTACAACAAAAGCAATGCTTAAAATTAGTTTACTATGGCAAAAATTGATGATCCATTTAAAAATATACTTACACTAGCGAGCATGTTATTTGTTACAGGAAACTTTCCACCATATGAAACGCTTATGCGATTGTTTTGAATTTCCTGCATCATAACTTTAAATTCCCGATTGCTGAAAGTTTCTAATAAATTTTGATCTTGAAGTGACAGGTCAGATAGCCATTCTTTGAATTCGAACATCTAAATTATAAACAAATAAGTTGACTTGCTGTTGTAATAGCCAATCATAAAGATAAATATTTATTATTCACCTTTTGATTAATGTCAGCTGCCATATAGTACATGCTTAAGCCATTTATTATAAATACTAGGAATGTGAATTTCCCAATAATAGAGGTTCTGGTCACAAAGGTTTGTGCGCCAAAATAGAAAGATAACTCGAACGTATATGCAAATATTGCAATTAAAATATGAAATAATAAATTCGACTCAATTGTTGAATTCACTTGATCGATCATATGCTTGAGTAATAAGTAATTCTTCTTTACGTAATTCCATCGTGGATTACAAATAATAACATTTTTGGTTGAGTTCAAAACACATGTTATGTAAATCCACGCAGTAAGTATTATAGTTGTTAGGAAAAATTCCTCGAAAATGCCACAAATACTTCGTGTGGTGCAAACTAGTAGGGTTGTAGTGCCAATAAATATATCAAAAGCTGATAATGTAGATTCTTCTGATATATTCGAGAACCCAATTAACGTCCGACCAAGTTTAACATATGTCTTAAAATATTCCACTAAAACCCAATTTTTTGAAAGTATAATATCGCCATGTTCTGAAAATGTTTGAAGGCCCACAGTGCAAAATATTAAAGTCCACATTATAAACACTACATTATTTAGAACCAGATTTGAGACTTTTTGACCATTAAATACTAATATATTTTTGATAAGATGCAAGTATATGCCATGTATAAAGTTTTGTTTTTTCCATAAACTCAGCCAAAGCGTACAATTAAAACCGATGTTTAAGTAACTGCAGAGTATAAAAAAGAACATGGGTGGTGTCCAGAGTTTTTGATTTTGTGGTACCATTTTGTGAATACTCCGGCATTCGTGTAGTCGATACAGTATATTTGATAACATTACAAAGAATGCGATAACCTTTATAAAATATCATGTCAATTTACATAATTTTAATCAAAACATTTTTATAATTAATTTTTAAGGATTTACTAGAAATAAAAGTTTGATACCTTTCTTAAAATTGTGGTGTGTAAAATGATGTTGCCAGTTTTTTGGTTGAATTTAATATAGAAAGGCACTATTCCCAAATTGTATCCAACATTGAAGAAAACCAGAAATTGCGAAATTAAACGCGGTAATTGTTTCCGAGTTTCTTTATTCTGTGAATGTTCGATGGATGTTTTTATAACATTTACTTTCATTTTCGTAATTTTTAATTTACACATGAATTCGAAACGAACAATGTAATATATGTTGTGTGAAACTGAATAATGCTTAATTGTCCTAAAGTATAGTGTGATTTCAGTAACTACGTATATTTGCATCTAAAAACAATGAAATTTAATTATTTAATGAAAAATTATTATAATTGTGTCTTATTGAAGAAGCTGGTTTAGGGCTGGAAAAAGTAAAGAATTTTACAGCCCTTTGACATTCAAGTAAATGAGTCAATATTTTGATACTACTGTAATTCAACAAATTGCTTTGACTTTTTTATTAATTAAAAAGTATGGATTTTAGTAACTTTACATATGAATATTTTTTGGGTGCGGATAATTAAATGACACAATCAAAGAATTAAGTATGTTTTATTAATACGCTACTTTAGTGAGTTTCAATAATGTTTGTATCTGTAATATTTTTCTGATCAATTTATGTATCGAGCATTAATTAGTGGTCTTTACAGACTCAATTTGTTTTGCAATGTATTTTTTTCTTGTTGTAAAAATTGAGAGTGAATTGTAAAGTCTTAAGATTTTATTATTATATTTTAAACTACTACATTAGGTTTGAATAGAACATAATTAATAATATAATAGGTTCAAAAACTTAGTTTATGGCTTCAAAAGCAATCTATAATTTTGCTACAACTGTTACATAATCTGTTGAACTTACTGAATGACTCTTGTCTCTCATGTTTTACTTACAATTCAAACAAACATTTTTTAAATTATTACATAAACTAATGAATATGTTAAACCACTCTATAAAAAACCTTGAAACCGTCTGTCCCAATATTTGTACAAAATCAGTTTCAAAACTTACAAATATAGTTAGTGACATTAGTAACCCAAAACCAGGTATTATAGACAAAACAGCTACCGCTGTAGCCAAACCGTTTTTAGATGTCAAAGTCTGACTTTGATTGTAAGAGATTATTTGATCATGAAATGAAGCAGCTTTTAAGGATACCGAATAATCAAAATACTTTTGCCACCACATAAAAACTCCACCTTCAAACAGATATCTTACTCTAAGAACTATTTTCGACGGAAAATATCCATCAAATTTATATCCATAAAAACTTTGAGTTATTTTATCTTTACCATAATATGTTGGTTTTCTCATATATTCAAGTACTTTATATAATTGTGTTGCCATTGGCTTAGGTAATATAATTGCAGACTTAATGCAGTCGTTCATGTGAAATTTTAAAATATTCGAAATTTCGTCAATTTTATCATCAAACTTTGGTAACATTACAGAGTTTTCAATGTAGTTTCACGTTTCCTTGGGTATTTTTGGTTTCAAAAAATTCAAACTTCTTTCCCCAATTTTAGGAGGTTTCAACTGATGCATTATTTCATTCCATAATTCTGAAAATATTGGAAAACTCTCATGAGTCGATATGCTACCAAATCGGTTTTGCCCCGATAAAATTTCATTTAGCGCTCTAGTTTTCGACCAACTATCCGCACCTATTAAGCTTACATTTACTGTA
This sequence comes from Entomobrya cf. arborea Gr-Col-00668, assembly GCA_034699025.1. Lineage (NCBI taxonomy): Eukaryota > Metazoa > Arthropoda > Collembola > Entomobryomorpha > Entomobryidae > Entomobrya > Entomobrya cf. arborea Gr-Col-00668. The sequence goes on from JAQIWN010003546.1 coordinate 9,825, forward strand.
CGCGTATAAATACTAAAATTATTTTCATTTAACATTCTAAAAGTATCAAATGGAGTTAAAGGTGGTTCTGCTGTTAATCTAGTCACGTTTTCTCCTTGATAAATTGTGCTTAAATATGACCATGTAATTGGAACAAAGAAAATACAAAAATACAAACACAATTTTTTACATGGTCTACTTGCAGTAGTAAATATACTAACGCCTTGGTTTGTAATTGACCAAAACATGTAAAAATTTACTTCAAATAAACTTGTATTAACTGTTATGCTTAATGACTTGCTAGAAATTTTAACAATAAAAGATAAAATCAGGCACGAAGTTAATATTAGTGACCAAGTTGAAACATCGAAAGGAGAAATTAGTTCTAATAACTGTGTCATCCAATGTGTTTTTTCTTCATGGCAACTAACAAAGCGTAACTCTTTTAAGTGAAAAACAAACCTGAAATCTTGAAATAAGTTTGGGGATCCAAAAGCATTTGGCGCTATTGTTGGTCGAAATTTTGGGTGAGAGTTAAAGGGTATTTCTGGACTACACGCATTATCGATTACATTTTCCCAACGGCCGTAGTATTTGTCGTATTTGTCAGAATATGTAACATTTGTTGATGTGGGTAGTAGTATAGAAATTAAATGAATATCAGCTTTGGTGTATATTTCAAGTAAATTATCTGTCCGGTTAAAAATTTTAATAGTGTTCAAGACAGATAACTTGCTCTGTTCTCCTACAATTGTTGCATAGTTTTGGAGAGCACCATGTAATTTTACTCGAACTGAGGGAGGAACAAAATTTAATTCCTTATTTTTCGCTAATATACTTTTAAGTTGAATCCACGAATTTATGTTTTGGTCGGTATTTACAATGACGGTTTTTAAAGAATCACATGGATCGCAGTAAGGACATAAGGACTTTAGTGTGAGGGATATGGGTTCCCACATGAGTAAAGTTTCTGTCAGTTTTGAAAACTGTTGATTGTAGAAAAGACTTGAAATCCATTTATTCACTTCTGCATCACTCCGGCAAATCGAGTCCTGAGTTGAGGTGCAGATAAGTAGGGATACCATTGGAACTGTATTAAGGTAGTCGTTCTTCCATTGGAGAAATTTAAAGTTATTGTAATAATTGATTACATGTGGATTTTTTAGATAACTTTTCCAAAATATTTTTTTTGCGTACATTTGTGGCGATGTCTTTTCAGTTGGGGGATTAAGATAAATGGTAGTTTCGCAAAAAGTGTTCTTAATTTTGAGTTGAAATTGTTCCGAAAGTGTTTGTGCCAAGTATTTTTTGGATATCCAGTCTGGTGGTAAGTAAGCTATGACATTTTTAGGATCTTTGAAATAAGGCAGATTGGGCTGGCTTAATGCAAGATATTTAGAACTAAGTTCAAATGGAAACAATTGTAGGGTGATTTGGTGAGATAGGTAACGAAGAAGTATTATAGGTTGTCCAAGAACTTCAAAGTTGATGTTTAGGCCCCGAAAATTTATTACACGTATGTTACAACCCGTAAATGCATTCATGATACTGGTTTGCTGATAAGTGCTTTTTCCTGATATTTTTAGTGCGGTAGAAGTTAATAAGTTTGGAATGATGATTGTTAAAAGAAAATAAACAAAAACGTTTCGCAAAGCGTTCAGCATTTTGGAATGTCTTTGGGATAAACCGAATAAAACAGTATCTTATCAAATTGTTATATTAATATGGGGGTAATTATTAGGGGAAAATTAATATAAGGTTGTTAGGTTTATTTTTTTCGAGCTGCACTAATTTTTGTCTTTTTATCTTAATTTTTGGTAAATCTTAAATACCCTTTCTAGTAAAACAGGGTTATGGATTGGTTCTACGAAAAAAAATCGAGTTTTGCGTTATAAAGTTGGCTGTTAAATCTATGAAAAGAGTTAAAATTGTCTTATATATTTGCTATCCAAAAGTCTAAGTTGTAATATTTCCGAAGTTAGTTTTGGCCTTTTTTTTCAAATTACTTCATGGTAGTACAAAATTTTAACGGGCACGTCTTGTTAATTTTTTTATATGAAACTATGAGAATTTTAAGTACTTGCCATTTGCCATTTGCCACTGCAAGAAAATCAATAAAACGCAATTAAGTTGTTTTGATAACCATCCAACAGAAATTAAATATATTTTCAGATATTCGAGATGTCGAACTAGTGGCATGCACTAAACAGTGCTGAAAAAAAATAAGACAGGTAATGTTTGGACTAGAAGAAAAAGCAATTAAAAATTGACAACATATTTTTTTTTGTCTGGAAAAGACGATTATAAGAACATGTTATATCACATTGTTATAACACTTGTTTGGCTCACATTCATGCATCATAACAGGAAGACAGAAAAGTCGATTATTTGGTCAAGATAATAGTTAGTTTTTTAAATAGTTTTTCATTAACTATTATTTATTTATCTTATCCAGTATAAATAAGCTAGACGTGCAAATATTGAATGCAAATCGAAACGATCTTTTATGAATTTTTTTTGCAATACGTTTGAGAATATAGTTATAATATACATATGATCTTGTTATCTACAAGCATTGTCAAAAGTTAACATCACAAAGTCGTACATAAAATATTTAGGGTTAAAATTATGATTTCTGTTTTAAACAGTATTGCTCAAAAAAACGAAGTGTAATAAAAAAAATTACCAATGATTTGTTGCCCAAAAAAATTAGTTCCTTCAAGTACCATTTATTCTCTATCATGTAAGTGCTAATTGTATTTTGAGAATAAAATAATATTTGATCTTGATGAAAAAGAGTAGAGAATTTTTGGTACTTTGATGAAAGTGACGCTTGTAACTCTACTGAAATACGTCTTGATGATTCCAATGTTGTTATACCCATCCCTTAAAACTGGTTTGATCTTACTTTATTTTGGTTTGAAAAGAATGAAAAGAAATGGGTAGCTTATGCACACTTCCATATAAGTCTATAAAAACCTTTCAGGCTAGCTAGCTTAAAAAGAGTTCATTCACCTGTAGCATTGACTCAAGTACACATATCTGGATATGATTATAATAGTTCAGTGTCTCAACAAGTTTCTTGTTATTTAGTTAGTATTTCATTTTCATAAAGAGAAGG
>JAQIWN010003547.1:0-12919 GCA_034699025.1 Entomobrya cf. arborea Gr-Col-00668
CGTAGGTCAGTTTCTCTTCTTCGATTTGTTGTAAGAAATAGGCACACTGATATTTTTAAAGAATGGTTTCCCTTTGAGAAAAATAATATGTATGCCAAATTTAAGTTAGACGAACCAAATTGTGAAAAATACAAAAATTCTGTAAAATGGTGTTGTCAAATTATATGGAATGAGATGGTGCAGAAGTTTAAACCTGATGATGAGTTGAAAGTGTATAGTTTTATTGATTTATGTGTTTCTAATTTAATTGAAAAAAGAGTTGATGTTTTTTTTATAATTTCATGATTACGAATATGGTACTGTTTTATGGCTTGTTTGTTATTTGGACTTGATATTGTTTAAACCTTGTTCTCGCGTTGTGATTTGGCGTTGATAGCAAGTGCATTTATGTAGCACCTGAATCTGATAGCACGTTAAATAAAACCTCTCAATCAATCAATCAAAACACTAGTTTTTTTTTACTTTCCAACATTATTTTTGAAATACTACGTTAGCTTCTCGTCTGGAAGAAAAGTTTATACAAATATTTTTTACAGTAAACTGTTGCATTCTAGTTTGTTTATAGAATTATTTTTTATTGAATAACTAAAGTCAACAAAGGAATTATTATATTGTTTACTAAACTCATTACTTCAATTCATTGTGATGCAAGGCTGATGCATTTTAGTAACAACGAATCGTATTCGACTTACAGTAGTATTGTAATTTTAAACTGATTTTTTGCAATATATCAGATAACTTTGGAATAAAAATTGTCATCTCTATTTTTGGACAATTTTTAGAGTTTACCTGTAGCATAAAATAAATAAAGATGATTATAATATATTTCATGATTTCAGGTCAGGATTTTGAGGAACATTTTTGGGATCTTGGACGATGGAAGATATTAATTTGGATGAACAAATGGACATAGTGCATACCTGTAGCAACAAAAATAGAAATACCTAATGAATATACATTATACGCTAATCGTCACTCTAAACCATTGCATGAATCAGTTTCTTTATCAAAGTGTTAAAAATCGTTTGAGCAGACAAGTGCAGTGAATCTTGCGTTTAAAGTTAGCTTCTAAATTTTCATACGCTGTTTATTGCAAGAAGTTAAGAAGGTTTACTAACACGAAGGTAGAAGGTATGGTCACGATTTCAAGCATCTGTAGTAGTGTCATCATTTAACTTTGTAGTATACAGTACAGTGAAAGTAAATATGGATACTACCGCTTCGTTTTGGAACCGCAATAACGTCAAATATAGGTACGTTCAAGGTCAAAATTGTCAGCTTGTCTAAAGATTTGACAAATGTTTACCCATTTTAAAAATAGAAGTATTATTCTATAAGTTGTCAAAGGATCAGTTAAAAATGTTTATGTTGCGATGATTGAACTGTATGTTGAGTAAAATATAAATCAGTTTATAAGATATTACTTAATACAAAAATTAATAGGAACATTGTTCATATAGATCAATTCACTTATATTATCTTACCTTTGTAATAAATATTCCTTATTTTTACGAGGTGATTGAAAAATTTAGTGAAAATTTCATTTTTAATCCCATGATGGAATTTTGAAATGAAACAAACGGATCAATGTCTTGGTTAACCTACGATAAAAAAGGATGCAAATAAAAATAAAAGGAACAAAAATACATTTTTTAAAGATCAAATTAACTCATGAATGAGTGTGGTTTTTTATTTTCAAACATCAATATCAAAAGTAATTCAGTACCAAATGTTCTCTAAATCAGACAAAAGCAGCCTAGGCAAAGGGTAAGAGATTCCAGAATGATTCCAAAATAGACTGGCTTCTTGCTAATCTGCGAGAGGCACTTTTTTGAGTTCCGTCTTCAATATTTTTTGTTAAGAAACTGAAGAACATACTGAAAATCCCTATGGATAGTTGAATATCAGTTGGATAGTTAAATAGATCGCATTTCAATTTAATGTCTTGTCTTATAATGCATAATATGAAAATATTTTATGCAGATTATCATTCCGCATTTGTTATAATTTTGTGTCGTGATGCCCTGAAGATGGTTTACTGTTTGTAACCGAAACGTCGGCATTAAAAAGTTTATTTTTCAAAATCATGTCCTCAAACGTCGTTAATTCCTTTAACAATAATTTTGAAGACAGATGGAACACTTTTCCACTCCGACAACATAAAATCTTTAGTTAACCCATAACACAAAAAGTCCCGTAAATCGTTTAAACGATCATCGGGAATATAGCTTTTACAAAGAGCTGCACAAAAACATACTATTAAAATATCAGGAAATGTCTCAATGAAATAAGTAATTGTTGTATATTTTCCATTAAAAATAGCCTTGTAATCAGTCTGAAGGGTTGACTCGCACATCAAATATAGTAATTCAGAAAGTTTACTTCCGTTGGCATTATAAGGTATCAAAATTCGATGATCAATACACGAAATCCAATCAAATTCGACACCCTCTCTAAATTTGTACAATTTTGCATATATTTCATCCAACTCCACTTTTCTTTCTTTTGTCACATTTCTCCAGAAAAAAGACACGAAAACAAATGATTTTTTCTTATCCCAGAAAAGAGGATGATTTGCAATTTGCGAAATAGTTGGGTTAACTGCGGTCCCTGAATTTTGTGTTATCCATTCAAATAAATGACTCCATGTGTAATCCTCGGCAGCAGCATAAGTTATAGAAACTGAGCCTATAATTTGCTGCTTATTCAATACAGATGACAGTGAATTGCAATAAATTTGCTATTGAAATTAAATCATTCCCGAATTGAAAAACATCAGAGTTAAGACCAATTGGTTGTTCTATCTTAAAAAGGCATAACTTTGCATGCTTTCCCTCGTTTTCACCAAAAATTAGGATATGATCTTGATCAATTTTTCCATGAACTATTTTTCGATCATGTAGATATGCTATACCTTGCACAACGTTTGCTAAATATTTAACCATTGTTCCCCTGCAATATGAATTATTCAGTTGTGAAATTTGTAGGTCATCAGCTAATGTATTCAATGCAAGGTTAGTGGCAATATACATATTTTCATCGGTTTTCCCGATTTCTAGAATTGGAACAAAACATTTACTGCAATGTTCGTTTAGCTTTTGGCTTTCCGATAGTTCAATATATTTCACTAGTTGTTCGAGTAAGCATTTTATTATATAGACTGCAACTGGGTTTTCAAATTTTTTGAAATAGCCTTTTACGTAGTTTCTAGATATGAGATCCCCTTCGTAAATTGTTATACTGCTTCCTTCTATTAAGATTTCTTTCTTAGCTTTAATAACTTGTAATGCTGTCAGTGCTTTCTCTTGGGGATCAGATTTGGGCAAAAAGTACTCTCCGTTGTAGTATTTTGCTGTTAAAGGTAAAGGATGATCTCGCACAAAAGCATAAACCAAATCAACAAAGTTAGGACAAAGTTGATGAAAAAAGATCATGTATATTTCCTCATTAAAATTTCTCCTAATTGTAAAAATATTGTCCCCATTTTCATCCGTCTTAAGATCCCCTGTATGCATATGTTTGTCTCTAAATAAAGTGACCAACTTACAAATAGAATCACCCTTGCCATAATTTTTCTCCTTATCTGGTTTCATTTTACTTGATAATAAAAGATCTCTGTGGGATGATAACAATTCAACCAGTTTAACTGTCCTTTTTTCCCTGTAGCTTTATAATAGTGAATGCTACAAGCTTTGTCGATTGCGATTCTCTTAATTTTAATATCATTCTCTTTGTAGTCAAATGATCGAGCCACATCTAAAATGAAATCTGTCTTTGCTTTTAATGGCCAAAATATACTGTGATAAATCACTTCCGATATTGTTGGCCTATTAATTGGATTTTTGTCTAACATTTTTGACAATAAATCGTTCACTGGGAAAGCTTCTGTTTTTAGACTTTTCATTATATCACGATGAACAGAATTTTGTTGCCCATCATTTGACAATGCATAATAAATAGTCATGCCAAACGAATATATGTCACTTGCTCCTGTGCTAATCTTATCATCTTGTGAATTCGATATTTCTGGAGCCATGTACGGAAACGTCCCATATATGCTACTGTCACCTGACTGGTTGTCAATTATCTTGCTCATTCCGAACTCGGATAGCTTTACAACCAAAACGTTATCTTTTGTGATTACAAGTAAAATATTGGAAGGCTTAATGTCACAATGAATAATATTTCGAGAATGTAATAGCTCTACACCTTTACCAGCTTGTTCTAACCACTTCAATTTCACTCCTCTGTTTTCACTTTTTTCTTTTATAGCATCTTCAAGAGTCATTTTTGGTTCTTCTAGTGCAAGAAACAATCCTTTCTCAATATCCCAGTAGGAATCCACTAGCTTTATAATATGCGCACTATCATTTAAATCTTGAAGGATTTTTAATTCTAACGGAAACTTTCCCTTGTCCAACCTCAATTTTTTTTGTTCGATGTATTTTACTGCAAGTAGAATATCAAGTCCTTTGTTATATCCCGGGAATACGATAGAAGATGATCCTTTTCCAACATAGTTTATCTTCCGGGGTGAGTATTTTACGTTTGTATTACCCTCCATGATTTTCGTGTACACATTTTCATAAATAGGATTTAAATCTGGTGTCAATTGCTCGGGTGAGTTAGAACTTCCTGGCGTTGTATGACTGCTGATGTCTTGACTTTTAGTATCCTTTTCAACATGATCCATGATTTCTAACTGGATAACCAACCAGTATAATTACTAAATTGTCGAATTAATATGATAAGCACAATTTAAAAAAAATACATGAAAATGATTTGCTTTTCACTGCTTTCCAAATTTAAAATCTGTTGCTGCCGACCAATTTTTATTATGGATTATCAACTCCACTTGGTTATAATTTACTGTTAAATTAAATTATGTTTTCAATTTTTAGTCATTTTACTGTTATCAATGGTTATTATAATAGCTGGTAAAATAAGTTGCTACACATTAAAATTAAAGCTAGAATAAGTTATTTGAAAAATATTAGTATGATTAAAGCGTTTGCTACTTTTAGCTTTGAAACGAATTTTCTTACCTGTAATCGTCAGTAGAGTAGTAATAAAAAAATTTCAGTTTTAACGGTCGACCACTATTAAAAATTTGCTACAATTTTTTAATTGTTATTTAGTTATTCCAGTTTGACCTTAATAAGCTAAACGACAAAAACGTCACGAAACTCACAAATGATTTATTTTTTTGAGTAAAGACCAACCTCAAATTTAAATATAATGTACTTTTTTAACCCTTATTAAAATATTAAGTGATGACTCATAACATTTTTTAGGACTAATTTTTTTTAGTATAAACTAGGCAACAAAATAGTAGAATTTGGTAATTTGATTGTTATTTTTTGGCAGTTGATTTGATTACTGGGATTGTACTGTTGTGAGTGTCAAATGTTAGGTATTATAATCACAAGGCAGACAGGTAAGATAGGAGATATGTTTTGTGATGCAATACAATTCCACTGCATTTTGTTTTAGTTTTGATGGAAGTACATTGACTAGTAAAGTCATAGCATTGCATGTAAAGCATTTCATATAAAGTAAACATCAACTTTTTATGTTGCAAGATAGGTAATCTACTTTTCACCCATTTCATTTCCTTTAGAAAAACGACTTGGTGACACCAACAAACGAAATTTTCTTTTGTTTTTTTAAAGAATATATTAGATATATTTATTTCATTTAGCAGGTAAGATGACCTAATTCAATACACTATTCATTTATGTATAAGCAAAACACAATCTCGCACCATGAGCTTACTTGACTTTTGTACACGAGACACAGGACCACTTGCTGGAATAACATTGTTAAAAATACAAAGTGTTTATCCAATCGTGTTATGTGACTTGCTTATTTAACAGGTTGTCATGCGGGTGATGATCTCTGAAAGGTATGCATGGTTATGGTTTAAAATGTCAATGCAGGTGTCGTAAGGTGATAGACCAGGTAAAAAATGCATCCTAAACAAATTCAATGATAATTTGGTATGTAAACTGGATGAATGATTATGTAAGGAAACTAATTATTTAGACCTTTTTTTAACTTTATAATAATAGAAACATGTTGATGTGGAGTAGTCAAGTCAAGTTATCTAATAACTTGATAAGATAACTACTATTTCAAACCATTAAGCACTCATTGCTTAGTCCATAAAATTATTTCAAATATCTGGTCAAATTAACTAATCAAAATAATATATTTTTTTATTGCATCGGTAATATAAAAGTGTAAATGTTGTCATGTAAATATTTGCAATACTAACAAATTAACCAGACTTATCTTTTTTGCTTCAGCAATAACCTTTTCGAGAAATGAAAGCCATGCATAAGACTGGTTGTAACAAACTCGACAACTAGTAAATCTTCAATCGAAATCAATAACAAAGATGTAAAGTTAAATTTAGTTTTTAAGCTATTAAAAAAATAAAATATATTTATCTTTTCTTAAGGTAAAGTTAAATAATTTCCGAAAATATGCAATACATACAAATAATCTCCTTAAGAAACATTATTGGAAGAAATTATGTAATAAGAAAAGTTTCGTTGAAAATATACCGAGTGCACATCATTTTCACACTTTAGACACTAACACCCCTTAATTTGTTTTCAATAAATTCTTCCAGTAACATAATACTATGAGTATGTACTCTGTTTGTGTATTGCATTGCAAAACGAGCTTTCAGGAGAAATTCAAAGACTTGTAATAAAGCAAGCTTCGCAAAGGCATCCCTTGTACTTAATGTTCCTACTTTGCCATTACCACAATAGCACAAAAAAATAAAAATGATCAACTGAAATATTTGGAGGGTCTCATTTCATGTCGCAGAGTAGTATCCCTGAAATAAATAAGCTCACATGTTCATTTTGTCGCTCATCCAATATCCAGTTGCCTCTGCGGAAACCTATCCTAACTTATTTTTTATCACAAATCTCGATAAAACTGTAAACCCCTCAATAAAAGATTCAACAACAAATATGACTTGAAGAATAAATTGAAAGATTTAATAAAATAAATCCAATATAGTCACCGGTCAATCAAAAGGACACATTAGGTTATCTAAAAACAACGTTTATACGTCATAGGCACGACTCGTTACTGCATATAACCATTTCAATAATGATAGATATTTGTGATAAAAAACATGTAAAGATTGAATAGTCCAACTTAATTTTTCTCGTAGTGGAGAACATTACTTGTTAGATAAAACGCCAAATTCTTTACAGCACAGATAATAAAAAGCTTAAAACTTTACAAAATACCAAGTAAACCAAAATTGACGTTAGTAGTCTAATGGTACGTAGTAAAAGATTCTTCTTGAAAACGAGAACCAGTTGTGGTTGTATGCTCAAAAATGGAAGAACAGTTGTCAATACTGCTGCCAGTTACTGTATTACCCATAATTGTGCTGCATATTGTTTAGACTTGGACTTGACGAAGATTAGAATTATCATTTCAAATTTCTTAAAACATTTTGTCTTTTTGGATTGCTTTTAACCTCTAAAAATACCAATTCTGTCCATGAAAATACGTTTACATGCATGTATTGCAATTAGGACTAAGAATGTACCAATAATTTAGTGAATTTTTAAAACTAATGGGAAAAAATCCTTATTCTGATCGTTTAATTGAAAATAAATTAATAACTGGAAATACCCATTCATCCTTACTAAATAAGACTTCCTTTTATTTGGTTCGACACTGTGGTTTGTCACAGCGATTGCAGCTAACAATGCTTGATGATTCTCAAGCCCCATCCTTACCAGCACAACCGAATAGGTATACATTTTAAAAATATGTAAAACTGTTAATAAATATAATCTGTATAAAAATTTATTTAACCAATATTTATACAAAAAACTAACCTTTTCCATAGGAAATTCAAATTACTGTAAAGAGCCAGATCACATATTTTCAATCACTCTTTCAAAAATGCATTTCAACTGACGAGGAAGAAAGTTGTCAAATGAATAAAATGTTTGTAGATGCAATGCATCCAGCGCAAGTACTTCCTGATCTGGTAAAATAACCAATTTAATTCTCTACATTAATAATTAACATTATTTGGTAAATCCATGGAATTTAGTCTTTTCTTTTCATATATCTGTTTAAATACGTGTGGATAAGAGTGTTAGCAAATTTAAAAAGGGGAAGGACATTGCAAGCTGTTTTGACACTTGCTCGTACTGCCGTGATCTTGTTCGGGAAAGAATAGAACGAGAAATTGTGCCTCCGAAAGTTTTTTTGGATATTGGCTAAACGCTACATTTGGAGTAACAAGTGTAGACTGGTTTGCAGAAACTGGGAACAAAGCGATCGAGAAAATGCAAGAAATTTCGGTTGCAAAAAATATTGAGCGTGATCGTGACTTATTTTTGTGACGGTAGGATATTATGATTACCACAACATTCCATTTTCTATTTTGTTGTCTTACTTCCCTTCCTTAGAGCCTTTTTCTGTACAAAAAAGCACTTTGTCTTTTAACTTTAAAACATTAAATATATTTCCCCTTTAAAAATGCAAACAAATCAAACAAAATGTGAGCATTCCACTACAACTTCTTTTTCAATGCATGTCATCCTTGACATCCGAAAAATGAAATAAATGAAGATATTCCATTTGTTCCTGCGAACAATGACGAGAAAAAAATATTAAAATCAAGGCATGACTTTGCTGCTGACTTGAGAAATCAGATTGAGAATTGTAGAATTGTGAGAAGAAATATTAACATGATGAATAATGCGCTTTTTCTATCCTTGTTATCCCTTTATTGTACAAATACAAGCAATAAACCATGTAGGGAAAAACATAAAATACGTCAAGAGAGGAACCAGGGTGAACGCTTTTTCAGCGTGCAGTGTTTTCAACAAAATTTACGTACATCAATGTTTTTTCTGTAAATGTTTAAAATTCAAAACTGTAGATTTAGTCTATCATATCTAAGTCCAATTTGTCTGTAATTTTTTTTGAATAACTTGTTAACTAAAGCTAACTGCAAGAAGCTTCGTGCTTGCAGAAACGTGCGCTCCAAAAATAGAAAGATACTTGTCTTAAATCTTGTAAATTAAATGTTGGCAGGTAAAAAAAATATTAAAATATACAGTACAATAAGTTGCCAAGATGAAGTGATAAGAATAATGTGTCTCAAAAGTTAAAAATTTGATTTAATGTGATATTTCAAAATTAATTTCTATTTCGTTCCCTAGCATACGTGTAAAGAAGTCGCAACGATCTGATTTTAATTTACAATGTACAACAAATTAAAACACTTTTGTATTTTTTTAAATCAGTCGACTTTTCTTGCGAGTTTAGTTTTTTTAATACAGAACAGAACACATACCGAAAGATCTAACTGATCTTGCTGCGGATATACTGTTCCTTTCTTCTTTATTTTAATTTACAGCTCATTTATACTTTTTTCAATGAAATATATTTAGCATCGGAAAATCAATTCAATAAAAAAATGTCAGAAAAAAGATATTTGTTTAGAAATATTGATTAATTGGATTTACAGTTTGCATTCAAGTTAGGTTGTTTGAAATTAGACAGCCAAGGGCAAATTTTTGTGGTATAATATTTTTATTTTAACCTAATTCTAACATATTATATTAAAATATGAAATAAGATTTATTCATGTAAAAATTAATTGTGCTTGTTTTACAGAGCTTTATAATATGTGATAAGCTCAAATGGTTGCTGGTTTCACAATGGTGCATACTAATTACAAAACTTGTCTTAATGTCTCGCAAATCAAGAAAAAAAATTGCTTTTAGCTTAAATCAGCAATTAATAGTCCATCAAAAACTCTTTGAACCAGGTTTCCCACAGTGTCTCGAACAAATTGTCTATCAATAACAAGAAATGGGTAGTAGTAAACTCTTATTGGCAAAAAAGCTCGAGTCTTTGCATTTAGTACATGCAGCTTTTTTCTGTCTGACACAGTCCAACATTGAGCATAAAGCTTTTTTCCCTTAATACTTAATCTCCAGATTAAATACTCCGAGCTATCACAAAAATTTTCAAATACTGTTCCGAATATAACTATGCAAAGGCAAGCAACAATCCATGTGGTAAATAATGTAAGATACATAAAAAAAGGAACCAGTTTGTACGTTTTTATAACTACAAATGATACAGCAACGATTCCCCAAAACATTCCGGTGATGGCAATTGTTAAAGCTTCCTGCAAAACTGATCGAATACATACAGAAATTAAGCTCAGGTGCATGAATTGCAACAAAGTAAATTCGAATGTTCCTAAGTGTCGAATTTTTTTAGTGATCATAGCTCCACAATTTCTTTGCAGTGTGTCAATCATTTGTATAAGTATTAGAGCTCCCAGTGTTATGGATCGTGCAGATTCAAATGCACAAAATGTTAATGTGGCTCGTAAAATAAGACAAACGACATAAACATGAAACGACACGTGTTCATAGTATGGATCTCCAAGAATGTCTCCAAACACAAAATAGTAAGGGTCAAATCCAAAATACAGAGAAGAAAAGAAAATTGCGACGGGAAAAGGAGCAATCATCGTTGCAATGGCAAACATCAAGAAGTCCATCAAATTGGACATGGTTGAAGTTACATTTCCTAAAAAAAATAAAGCAAAGTTATAGTTTTTCTACAAATTATTTTAAGTGATAGTAGAACTCACTTTCATCGAACGACTGGTCACAGGTAAGTAACGCATTAGTTCCAGTCAATGTTTCTGAGTGTCTGTAAATCAATAAAACTAGGATAGAAGGTACTGCTGTAACTATTACACATATAAAGTGTAGTCCAACATATCCGATGTTGTAGTTTACTCTTGGATGAATAAAGAAATGAACGAAAAGGTCGTATGCAGCTCCAGCAGAAATTAAAAGACCAAATATCAGAGAAATTGAAAAGTATGCCCATGAAAGTTTGGAACTTGTGAAATGTAGTGATTGATATTTTGAATCCCAGTATACAGGATGGGGATACAAGTAGCCGTATGCTATGTGTTGTACTTGGAAGGCCAGCTTACGTGTTTGAGAAAGCATTTCAACGTATAATTTTGAGCTAAGTATGGTTTTTAAATGGATAAATTAGTAGGAAATTGATTTTTGGATACAAAAATAGGTTGAGAAAACCAATACTATTGAGTGAATTGTAGCTCCAAATAAGAAATTCACACGTTTGCAGCTTTATCTTGTTTTATCAGAACTATCATACTTCTTGTAAGACGCCTCAGCCTACACTGGTTGATCTATATAAAAGAAACTCCCAAAAAATCAAACTAATTGTAATAAAATGATCGATTCACCAATAAAAATTATGGAGCTTTAATTTATTCCATACTTGTGAGGAAAAGTTAGTATCATTTATAGGGGAAAATGAAATGAGGTAGCTTTTAATATTTAGCGAAAACCAACTAAAGATATAAGTTAGTATCCAAATCAATACTTCCCGGGATATATTATATTTGAAACGTATACATTATTTCGCAATTATTTTATATTTGAAAAAGTACCTCATTTTTAAGAAGTTATGGACATGTGTATTATATTAATACTGGAAACTCTTTTTCGTATCATGAGCTTAAGTATAATACTTTATTGTGAAATTGTTCATGTTCTGTTTTAAAAAAAGTAGTCAGCATATCGAATGCAGGCACGAGGCTTAATCTTTAAGTTTTGCTTTAGGAATTTATAATTTAAAAAATATTTAAAAAAATGTCAAGAAAAAATTATTTTTGGTTATTTTTTAAGCAAGCTTATTCAAAGCTACCTAAAAATTAGCTCAATTTCAAAATATGTTACTCTTAGCCACAATAAAACTTCTTTCAAAGGAACTTTATTTCAAAATTCACTTAAAGCTTTTTTTAGAGTTTATGTAACGAAATGTTCGGGTAACAGTATGCTATCTATGCATTTGCAGTTTTTAATACATTATCGACAATTTTAATACATTTGGTTTAAATATTTTTGTTGAAGGCTTGTACTAAGGGCTGAATAAAATGTGGAGATTACTCCATCTCACGTGTTATTGAAGGGTGGTAGAAAGCATTTTCAGCTTCTTATACCGGGTGAAAAATATATATTCACAACAATTTTGGAATATTTGAAACTTTTAATTCAAAAATAGAATAAGATCGGAAATATTGTCATCGTATATTTTTTGAAAATGAATTTCATTTTATATTGGTTATTATGACATAAAAAAGTCGTTAAAATGTTAAAAAGGATGCTAGACGAAGATTTGTGTAATTTTTACAGATGATTTACAGACAGTGGTTACCAACTTAAAGCGAAATGTTTTAATATATTTTTACAGCTTATTATTCATTACATTCAACTACCAGTAATTTTAATCAAGCAAACACAAGAAAGCATTTCTATTTTATAAATTGAACACAATCTAATCCATAGACTTGTGCTTTTGAATATTTATTAGCTTTTATGCTTAGCAGATTCTTGATTGTTTACTCGATTTTAAACATAGATCAAATTGAGATTCTTGAATATTTTTAAAAACTTGCAGAGTTATGAAAATATTTAAAATGTTTAATTCAAAAGAAATCATCATACAACACTGGATGCGTAAAATATATTGATAATATTTTTTTGTTAATGGTCTTTTATCTAAATTGACAAAAGCTTTTGGATTTCGATCGTCGTTATCCGATAGTCTTTAAAAAACAGAAAGCTGTTCACTTAAACAAACTAAAAAGCATAAATTTGTAAATCCTTCTGCCAAATTAATACGAACAATTTTGATTTTTTTTTTGATTTTTGATGCAAGTTAAGTATAAGTATCCAGCTAAAAATGCCCAAACAAATGTTATGCTCCAAAGCTGACGTAAACAGGCAGCATGGCAAGAGCTTAACAGTTCCCGTAAGATCACTGAAGTTAAGCAGCGGCCAGAACTGAACTCTCTTGG
>JAQIWN010003548.1:0-12916 GCA_034699025.1 Entomobrya cf. arborea Gr-Col-00668
GATCCCCGTCCTCCTTACCGATGTACTTTTAGTTTGTCTTGTACTCGCAGTGGTTACGCCATTTGTATTGCACAAATGTCTAGGGATCTGGTTTACTTTTTCTTACAGTTCTTTTTTATTGTAAGACAGAATTGTATATGAATGTACGGCTGTGAGACTTGAGTGTAACACCTCGTCTCATAAATCCGCCAACAACAACTCAGCTTTGCAGCACAAAAAAATCGTGAAGACTCCCACAACTTCGACTGTGTGATGATGATCATGGCCTGCGTCGTGCATTGACTTGATTTTGTCCAACAAAAAGAAAAAGGAGAAGCCAACTAAGTCAGTTCATACTTTTTTCTTTTCCACTGGCTGTGGTGGTGTGGTGGTAAGAGTGTAGTTGAATAAAAGAAATGACATGTCTTGTTGTCCAATACGTTCTACTCATGACGACAATGACATGTAATTCTTGTGCTTTCTTTTCTTCGCTGCTGGACTAAGGCTACAATTTTTCCTTTTCAGTTTAACCAAGCGTTGGAGCAAGTGGAAGCTGGTAATATGGCAGAAATTTTGTTGTCTCTACACACTTTGCCGAAATTTAATATCAAAAATTATTTTTAGGGAATCAAATTTATCGTTGGTTAGTTAAATAGCTTAATGGAAATTAAAAGAAAATTCTACTTGCTGGTTCTCAGCATCTTAAGTCTGTACACATTTCTGCGACTTAAAAACCAAAACAGCTCGCTACGCTCGCTGTCTTACAAATAGAATTTCCTTATATTATGATATTTTTACTGTAGTGAGATTCTTAAAGAATATTATTTAGCAAGTACTACCGAATGGTATACATCGTATTTTATTTTCGACAAAATGCTTTTCTCAAATATTCTTGTGACCCAAGCAAGTTGGTGCAAATGAGGTGCAATAAAGAGGAAATGGTCAAGGAAAAGGGAAGCTGGAAAGTGGGAGATAACACGACTACAGAGATTCACTCAACACATCCATTCTAATTACGAATAATAACAGTCAATTTTCTCTTCGCTTGCTTGCAGAACACGAGCGAACACAGACACATAAACTACGGCTAGGACCAGACCCTATGGTCTATTTACATTTACTTCTTGTTGAAAACAGTGTGAGTGAGAAGAGAGTTGAGCAGCCAGTAGCTGCCTTGTTATTTTTTTCCTCCCAATTTCGTTTAGTGGTTTTCTTTTTTGAGACACTGCAAGTCAAGCTTAACTTTTTATGCCTTTCATTCAATTTTCGCCTTTATTGTCTCTAAACATCATGTCTGGTTGTATGTACAAAACTAGTATAGCTAAATACTACAATTGTTACAGAACTAACCGTTAGTTATCCATTTGGGTATAGAGGATGCAACAATTAACACAAGTAGGCTAAGATTTTACCTGGAAATGTGGGTCAAAGCATTTTAAGCTTTTATTTCCTAAAGTAATTATCATTCGGTCAATGCCCCTCGTTGTCATCGGCTAAACTGAAAATAATCCGTGAATTTTCAAGTCTTTTCGTATTACGTTTTTCTTTTGAAATCCTCCTAAATGGCTGAGTATTTAATATCACGAGCTATTTTTAATCGACATCGTAACAAAATGGAAAATGAGGGAAGGTACTAGACTTGTAAAACAAGATTGTAAAGAGGCATAAAGAGAAAAAAGGATTTAAAAACGAGTAACGCTTGTCAAACGAAGCGCTCGAACAAACACAACCACCATTCAGACAGGCTATAAGAGATGTATGCAAGATGAGCACGTCTGGAAAAGAGAAAATTTAAGTAGTACAAGTGAGCAAATATTTGTGAATCCTGCCTCTAGCACTAAATAATGTAAAAAAAACCAGAGAGATAGAAAGAGGGTGAGAGAACGACGACATTACAATGACGTGGCTATGACAAGAATCCAGGCAACACTGCTCGTGGCTTAGTAGACACTCGTGTGTCGTGTGCTTACTTTCACTTTGATGATGATTATCATCATCACCATCAGCGTTATGACGATCATGATTATATACATACATTACACATGTACTACATTCATCTTACATCTAGAAAATGTTTTGCTTTCTATAAAACTGCTCCTTTTGCACTCTTGAGCTTTTTTTCTTCATTTCTCGCTATTTGGCTCAAGCACTCTGCTCACATCACATTGCCATCAGAGTAGACCCTCCCTTTCTTCGAAGACATTGTCGTTGTACAAGGATCACTCATTCTCTCCTTCTTGTGATTTCCTTCTGGTGTTCTGTCTGATGAGCATCTTGACGAGAAGATGGGAATGACAAGCAAAAACGGATCACATTTCTCATGACATAACGACGATGAAAAATGGTGAGAGACCAAAGATCCCTTGGCACTTTCACTGAAAGTGTGTAATATCAGAGAGAGAGAGAGAGAGATGAAAATACCTTCCGGTTAATTTCCACTGTGGATTTAGTGTCCTCTCCTCTTTCCTTCTTTTGTTGGATGAGTTGAGAGTGTGACTGTTGTCAATAATCACCATTGGTCTCATTATCAGAGTTGAAATGAAAATGGTGATGGTGTTGATGAGTAGGAAGAAGAAAAGTGTGAGAAAAATGTGCTATTTGTCATGTTTGACTTTTTTCTATTTTTTTATGTCCTCTGGCAAATTGTCAGCTTGATTGGAAGATTTGGGAATATCCATATCACCAATTGAGTTGAGACTACTGACTACCTCTTCTTTATGAACGCTTCCTTTCGTATCCTGAGGTGGTGGTGGATTGGATAATAATACTGTAGATTGCTGTAGAGGAAATCCTTCTTTTTAAATGCATTTATTTTGTGAAGAGATCTCCTATACTTTTTATTGAGAAAGAAAAAAAATGCAATGGGAATTGAGTGAAGCAGAACGACGGAATCAGTGAAGCAGATGCATTTTGACGATGCCCTGGAGAATAACCACACAGCTAGTCAGTCTGAGGACAACTTTTTTTTTACTAAAAGAGCAGTCAACACAAGAGCATAGGTTGTGTGTGTGTGTGTATGTCCAGGGAAAACTACATATTTTCGTCAGGATTTGCTTTCCTGCTGGAATGGTGAATCGGTAGATGATGACGATGATGTATTCCATGCGTGTCGCGTCTTAGCTGGCCACTTAGCACACTCCTCTGTAAAAAAAAGGAGAAGAACGCTAAAAGACTCTCTTCCAGAAAAAAAGTTCATTTTGATATGATTGCCGTTGTTGAGTGTGAGGGGGATACTTGTCTCTGGGATTTTTAGACTTTAGTCCAACCCAATCAATCAGACAAGTCGACCAAATCATCTCCCTGTGTGCGTTTTATGTATGTGAGGCTCTCTCGATGCACGTCTTCCAAGATGATGATATGTCTTCTCTACCACCACCACTACCACCAATGCCAATTTTCTCCAAAGAAGAAAGACAAGGGCACGTTTTTTTTCCTTAGTGGTAGTAAAAGTGGTAATAGTGGACACAGTCCAGTTGGTCGGATCGAGAGAGAGAGAGGAAGGAAGAGCAAACCCATTAAAAAATCTAGTCAGGCAACAGTTTCATCTCGATGATCAACATTACCACCACCTTATATTCAGCCGAGTGAGCATTGAATGGGTGCATTGCGGACATTTTTTTGCTATCTTTTTTCTTGCTCTTTTAACAAGGTGTGTAGTAGGTTTATAAAAAAAGAGAACTTGTGTTATAAGTACTAATGGAATAATAATGGAAAAGAGTGTAAAAATGGGCTGTTTTAACGGAGTTTGAGTTTAGGCTATTCATTTGGTCATGTATTTTTTTCTGAACAGAATTTTATATTTTTGACTGACGAGTGAAAAAAAGATGGTGGATTTCCAATTATTGAGTTTATATCATTGTCACACAGAAAGAGAGAGAGAGAAAAAAAGATAAAGGTGAAACGATGAAGTAAAAAATGTTAGGGGTTCTTTGGAATTTCCTTCTTTCCTCATTTTTCCCTAAGCACATCTGTCTTTGTCTCTCGATTCCCTCAGTCCAGTCCAGTTCTTGTCCAGTTGACTGTATTGAAATAAAATTGAAGGGGCTTCTCCATTACTTCTATTGGTAGTTTTTTTACTGTTTTGTTCTTACTTCTTTTCTTTGTCTATCTTTTGGCATTCTCAGTCCATTTTATCATCGTCATTCCTAAAAGGGAAAGATTGAAAGAAAGAAAAGGATTCTCATTCCTGTGTGTCTTCTTTTATTTCTCTTATTTTCTATCCACACCACCAAATTCTGTAAATACCCAATAATCTCGAGCGATTTAATCTTTCCTCTCCTTTTTTTCGTTTCTTCTTTTTTCTTTATTGAGCTTTACACCTTTTTTCTCCATTTTTATATCATGATCATCATATTCAAGGCAGCTATCGACGAAGAAATGGAGAAAAGGTTTTTTTATTCGTGCGTGCCTAATTTTGATGAGAAACGAAGAAGGCATTGTCCTTTTTTATGAAATCCTGATGGTGAGGAATGACCTATCTTAAAGAAATGTCCATGTCCCCACTTTCTTCTTAAGACGCCCTCCCGCCGCCCTTTCATTCAGCATCTATCCTGGAATAAATCTTTTCAACTTGGTTTGCTGTAGTGGTAGTGGCTCTCTTTCTCTGTCTCTCTTTCTCTCTCTCTCATTCGTATGTACTGTCCACTTGGTAGTTTGTAATATTGTTCTTCTCGTGAATTATGTTCACGCTGGTCTGGGGTTGCATACGGATATTGTAAATTTTACTCTGAAAGGACAGCCAACATGAGTCATGAAAATATAAAATAGTAAAAGAAAAAATTTAAAGGGAGGTAAAAAAGGAATCCTTTTTATCTTTTTTTTTGGGGGTGGGGGGAGAATAGAAGGTTACATTACTTAAAAGGATAGAAGAATTTGGAGGAGTAGGAAAATGGCTTTGGCGACACGGCGACAACCACACTTAAAGACTGTTTCAGCGCATGTTTTCTGTCCAAAGATAGCTAAAATGAACGTGACAGACCACTGACCACTGTCCTTTCTGGTGATCAATCTCGATTTCTTTGGAAGCAAGTAGAAAAAAACAAGGAGAAAAAAAACGACAAGGATTTAGGCTGATAATAGGATGAGTTCACAAATCAACATGGTTTGGTTATATTAGAGAGAGAGAGCCTGTCTTCTGCCTGCCTTTTGGTATAAAAAGATAAAGGCGCCTCTAGATAGATTCCTTTTTCTATCTTTGTATGCGTCGTTTCCAATAACAGGAGAAAGTGGAACAAGCAGCGTCAGTGTAGTTGTAGCTAAAAAAAACATAATTTGATTACGTGCTTAGACATTTTGTCCATGTACCATTGAGAAAGTGCATCCCACATTTATACGATTACGCCATTTCCCAATAAACCTGTAAAAGACAGATACACAGAGAGAGAGAAATACGAAGAGAGGAGAGATAGAAGATGAGCCAAGAATTTTTTTGTGAAAAGGGACTAGGTGCGTTTTCTAGTTGTATGCTCATAAATGAAGATTTATCTTCGACGAAGAATAGAAGAGAGAAGAAACGAACATGTTTGAAGTTTACTAGGAAAAAGCAATCCGGTTGGGATTTTATACTACACACCACACCATGCTGGCTTGACTTGACTGGCTCACTATTTTCTTGTTCTGCTGCTTGCTAAGGTTATTAGTAAATAAGGAAATGTTGTAAATGGAGCAAAATTCTCCGGTAATTGGATTTCGCCTGTTTTCTCTTCTCTTCCTCACAGCAGTAGTTTTAGTTGGAGGAGGTGGTAGTGGTGGTGGCGGTGTTGGGTAAGGTACTCATTAGTACACAGCTGCATCGCATCACTGTAACAATATGTGTGACTATCTATCTGCTTTAGCTCACAGCATAGCCATTCTTTATTTTCTGCTGTTCATGTTCCTCTTCTTCTTCTCTTGTTTCCTGTCACTTTCTCAGGAGAAAGTAGGAAAAGTAAAAGTTGTTGTTTGTTTGTTAGACTTGTGGACGAGGTAAAAAGGAAGAAGAAAAAAAGATGTGTTCACATACTGTACACAGTACATGCACACCACCACCACTACTACTTTCTCTCGTATTTTTTTTTCTTCTTGTAGGTAGCCAGCAGCAAACGTAATGAATGAGCTAATCTGTTTCCTTGTAATCATTATTGAGTCAACTCATCAATCTTCACAGGAGAGCGGGAGGGAAGAAGAAAAAAAGTAGCAACTTACTTTTCAAACTCTCCTCTTGTCTTACTTTTAATCCTGCTTCTTATTCAACAGCCATAAAATATAGTGTATATATCCAAAAGCAAATGAAATCGTACGTGATCCATGTAATGTTAATGTTTCATGTGAAGCGTGTACGTTTTTTTTGTCTTGTTGGCTTTCCAACTTTCTTCGACAAGGCAAAAAAAAAATAGGCAAGGAAGACACAGAACACTACCCCACACGAGCTGTGTTAGACCACCAACGTCGTTGCTTTGTTGTTGTTTTAGATTTTTTGGGGAAGAGGAAGAAGGTGGGTTTTGTTGGGTAGAATATGAAAAAAAAAAATTGGTGAACTTTTTTTTCTCTCTCTCTCTCACAACTGCTCAAAGGCATGTGTGTTAGTAAACATGAAGCAAAGTGAAAGTGATCAAGGCGAAAACGAAGAAGCATTTTTTTTTCTTTTTTTTCCCCCTTCTGTACGTGTACATAAGGTAGTTTTGTAGCGCTGTTGGTGGTGGCGGTGGTGATGCCACACCAAACATCGGTGGGATAGATTTATTACTTGGCTTCTTTTTCCTTTGGTTCGCTTCAGCTACTTTAACTGTGAGGCAGACAGGAGGAGGTGTGTATCTTGTAGTACAAAGCAGCATTGAAGTTTTTTTTTGCTTCTCACTGGCTTTTGGTTCTAAAGTATTTTTTCATTTATTTGTTGGTTCGCTGGCTTTTCTCCCCGTTGCCCATTTGGGTTTGTGTAGTTGGATGGCATACAGAGTTGGTGTTCTTATTTGTAAAAAAAAAAGGATCCCAAAAGAAAGTCAACTGAGAGAGCCAAGAGAGAAAAGCAATAAAGCTTTTTCGGCGTTTGTGTGTGAATGGAATGAATATGCATTGATCTATTAGCGGAGGTATTTCGCTTTTTGCTCATTGTTGACTGGTGAGGTAGTAGAAGGTGGTTGGCACTTTTGTATTTATTGCAAAGTTGTATGTGTAGTGGGTAGGTAGGTATGTGTCAAATGACTTGAGAAAGGGTTCTAACTTGTATTTTTGGACTAATACTACACATTACTATGCTACTGCGAAAATGGGACACGACAAGTCCCAAGTATTTTTTTTTTGGGAGTGCAGCCCAAGTGGCGGAGTTCTTATCAAATTCATTAAGAGCTTTTTGGTTACTCGCCTGTTTCAAATGAGTTTTGTTCTAGTTTTCTTTTTAAAGCTGGATATATGTGTTCAGTCAAGTCAGTAGTCCCAAGTCCCAGCCATCTCTTTTGTTTTGGTGAGGATATGGGCGAAAGAGATACATTTCCTCCTCCTGCTGCTACTCTTTTCAAATGTTTTTTGTGTGTGAGGAGCGCGAGAGAGAGTTGAGATATTTATGTGGTTTTCCAATTTTGGACTTGCCTTTTGCCTGCTTCTTGTCTTGTATGGGCGCAGCACTACAAAAGAGGGAGAGAGAGAGAGAGTCCAAGTGATAAATCATTGGAAACAGTGGCAGTAGTCGTAGTAGTCGCATTGATGATGAGGAATCCGTTACCGCTGCTGCTTACACATAAAAACTATATAATATATGGGAATGCATGTGGGAGAGACAGTAGGAGAAATGGAGAAAGAGAGAGAAAATGGTTTTTGGCTGCTGGTTTGGTTAGGATATGGAGAGAATTTGTAACAGTGCATCTGCTGTCACCCATGTGGCCACTCAGTCTGACTGGGAAAACATTCCCTTTTGCTCTTTCTCCCTCTCTTCTCTATTTTGCCAGTTTGGTTTTTTTTCTCTCTGGATATGACACTGGATACTCTTGTACTTCGTGTGGTCACGCTTTATTAGCTTGTATCATGATGATGATAAGTGTATGGTCATCCATGTGCATTTTGTTGCGTGAATATGTGTTTTGTTTCGGGAAAATATAGCAATTGAGTGCACCTTGCAAATGGAAATGTCGCATCGCATCTTTATTGAAATTCCCAGTGCGATAACGAAGAGGGAAAAATGGAAACATGAAACTATTTTCATGCGACAGAGAATTGCATTCACGCATGAAGTAGTAGAGATGCTGGGGGAAATATGTGTGGGTATCTATATTTTTCCTGATGAATGCATGTTTTATTTTATTTATGGGAAGTACAGAGAGAGGGAAATGCAATGGGTATTGTATGGGCATGGCATGCATCTTTTATGATGCACTTGAGCTAGTAAAACAAAAGATGTTGGCAATAAAATACTGGAAAATGCATGCATGTCACACACTGCATCCATACGATAATGAGAAGACGCAGCAGTTATGCTGAGGCTGGCTGGTGGGGAGATGACATAAGGCCTTGGTTTATGGACTGTGAGAAAAATGCAACGAGAGCAAAAAAATACATAAAAATCATATCGGAATGAGGTGATTGGTGACCACAGTAAAATTATGGGGTAAAGTGGAATTTGCTTTTGTAAGACGTAAAGAATAGATACATTGCCTTGATATTTTGTACTGATGTGATGGTTTATTAGCTAGTGGACGAATAAACTTTGGGTAGGGTCCCACGGGGAACAAAAAAGATAATTTGAAGAAGTCGAACAAGTATAGTGATGAAGAAAGTTGGAAAGTTTCTTCCCTTTCTTTGCGAATTCTTCTTTGAGATAGTTTTGGAGACAGGGAAAATGTGTACGATGTTAATAGGGAGCAATCAATCAATTAATTAATTAAAGATTCTCCCCTGGCTTGTCTGTAGGAAAAGTTGGAATAGTTTATATTGAGCTTTTCCAAAAGTATGTGCTTGCACTGGGTTACTGCACGGAATATTTTTGGGTAGTACTTGTAAAGAATCTGTACTCATTATACTGAAATAAGAGAATGTATACATTTGTTGAGACGAGACGAGAAGATCCTGTGTTGATGGTCTGTGAAAGGGCAGAAGACTAAAAAGGGGTAAAAAAAAGTTACACAAAGAAAGTTAAGTTGGGCATGCTCTGCTACCACCACCACTATTCTGTTCAGTATTTAGCAGTGTGTGGTCTGTTGATGTGGTGCTGGTCTTAATGAGATGCCGAAGGTTATAAAAAAGACCGGTAAAGAATTTCATAATAAATTCCATCTTACTTTTCTCCTCTCTCTCCGCCCAGCCAACTGAAAATAAGAATGGATGGATGAATGGGCGAATGAATGAAAATGGTTGGAAGGTGGTCCTTATGTAATAAATAGTTAGTTGGTGGTTGGTTAAATTTGGTGGTAGTAGTAGAAAAAATATATATAATTCTTATGTTATGTAGTCAAAGTTAAAGATGCAGCAGCTGCTCCTTCGCTTTTTCTAAGAAAAAAGGAAACTGTTGGTTTGGGTCGACGGGGTGAAGAAGATGCAAAAGACTTTTTACTTTTTTGTGAGGCTATAAGCAACACACAATCAAAACTTTCACGTTTTTATGCTCTCTCACTTTCTTCATTTCTCTTCTTAAGAAAATTTTTCATTCAAAACTATTCATCTTCTTTACTACACTCTTCGCTCACAGTGGCACGGCACACGCAGGTATTTTCTCATCTTTCTTTCCTGTGGGGATGCGGAAGATGAAGGAATGAAGAAGTAAAGCTTGTGAAAATGCGCTAATAGTGGAAATAATAATGGTAGAAATGTTTCCATCACTTTTCCACACAGATACATTCATACATACCACCAACAATGGTCACAATGGACTTTTGTGCAGTGTTTAAATGAGATGGAGATGCTAACGGTGGCGGTGTGGCATTGGCAATGTGATGGAATGAAAATGTTTGAATGAAAAGGTTACTTGAAAACTGCGTAGCTGGAAAAAGCGGAAGGTGGAATGGAATTTAATCTCTATTTCTTATTCCTTCCTTTTTCTCACGGAGAAAAGTAACGGAAATGGATGAAAAAACTGTGGCTGTGACTCTGTTGCTGTTGAAATGCGGCTGCTATTGCGGTGGTGGTGTGAGAAGGTGGCATCATCATCTTCTTCGTTTCATGCTTCTCGTAATAAAAGAAAGAAAAGAAAGTTGCAACTACTTTTTGTTAGTTTCACTCACTCAAGCTTACTCTCCACAGAATATTTTTTTTATTTGAAAAGGGAGAAAGTTGTAAAACGGAGAAAGGAAAAAGTCGAAAGCCGACAAGTTTTCATTTTTGGTGGCAAACCAGAAGTAATGATAAAAAAAGAAAGAAAGATGTGAATACCGTATTCTCGCTAATTGTGCACAAGGGCGGCACTGGCACTCTTTTTAATCATAATTTTGACCCGAAATGTATTTTTATACTAATAATAGTGACTCTTTCTGAATAACTGCATTGCTAACATTTGCCAATCCATATTTCAGTAAAAAAATGTTGAAAATTATAAGCTATATAATTACTTGTTTTTAATCAATAAGCTTTTTTGTGTAAATTGCAAATCTTTTTGTAACAAAGTCCATAATATGTAGGAATAGTGCAACAAATTATTCTGTAATTTGAACTAAAAACTGGGCTCTTCATCCGTATTCTTTTTCTGTAACCTTCAAGCCTTGAAGAGTTACAAATATTACATTATACTCTGGTGGTATAGAATTGGCACTCACTCTACTTCTCTGGGTTGATGTGGTCTCTTGGGTTTGGTCAGCCGTTTAATTGCTACATATTTTAGTCGAATCTCACTTGGACTGTACAGCCAAATCCTGTAAGTTGGCTGTTGGTGATGGACTTGTTACAATGATCATCATGATGAAGATAATTAAAGGACTGCATCATTCTTGTCAGTGGGATTTGTCGGTGGTGGTCGTGGAAGAGAGATAGACGAAATATATATAAGCTGTGGTACTACAAAATTTTGTGGTATGAAATGAAGCTGCGTTTACATTCTCAATTGTTTCCATTTCGATTTGCAGTTGAATCCCCGTCCAAAAACTGGTGCAGGTTGAAATAATGAGGATAGGATAAAAATAATGCGTAGTGGAAGAAGAAGTGGTGGTGGCGGTGGAGGAATAAGTTGAAAAACCACAAAAAACGAACGCTATACGGATTGAATACAGTGTAGATTCCCAGACCGTTTTTCTAATGGTTGAGGGAAAAGCTTAAGTGGTAATCCCATTAAATGAACTCAGGAAAGATTTGCAGCCAGCCAAGAGCACAAAAGCTTGTGTACTTTCTCTTCACTCTGCTCTGATTCCGTGCCAAAAACTTTCACTCTTGCATGCCTTTTCTCTCTCTCTCTCTCTCTACTACTTTTACAAACTCTAAATTCATTCAACAGACAAAACCCAAAAATAGAAAGAAAAAGATGAAGGCTGTTATCATCATCGTTAGCATTATCACAGCATCACTTATTGATTGTGATGTGCCAATTCTGTCGTCAAAATAAATCTTTAAAAAAAGAATATCTCTAAAATTTAGTGCCATGTGCGGGTTTACACAGTTTTCGTGACATTTACTTTTCAATTTGCATATATTGCATATATGGATGTCTTAAACCTGTCTAAAAGGAACTCAATGAAAAAAGATTGAGATGACGCATTCTTTCATCTTTCAAAAGAGAAGGTCACGTTTTCGTCACTTCCAAGAAAAAAAATGATTAATCACATCTTCCTCTCCTTTTGGCATTTTGCCACCATCCACGTAGCAGAAACATGGTATATTGTAAAAGTATTTGTAATGATGATCATGTAAAGTGAAACTAATTGAAAATGTTACATTTTTTCTGTGTATTTCAGGTGACAGGGGTAGTGGGCAGAGCGGAAACACTGTCCGCAATATTTTTCATCCTTGCCTTTACCGTCTACGTAAAAGCCACATTGAAGCGCAACACGACAGGTAAACCATTACGATTTTTTTCTCTCACAAAATTACATCTTTTATGCATGGTGAAATGACTCATTGAAAAAGGGAATTCAGGGGATGAGAACAAGCCTAGTCAGCAGATTCGTTTTGATTATGAGCAGCAGCAAGTCAGGAAAATTATCATTGACCACTTGACCATACAGACTAGTAGACATAATATGTGTACATGTACATTTAGGTGTATGGTATCAGTATCATCTAGGAAAAAGATTGATACTTTTTCCCTGTGACATGTTGAGGAAATGGTGGTTCGTGTAAAAAAAAGTGCTGACTCTGTTAATCCTAAATGACAAGAGTAAATGCTTAACGACTTTGGATTTCCCATTTTCCTTCAAACCTAATTTGCTCTGCTTTGTAAATGACGCTGGTGTATGAAAGTAAGTATAGAGTGGTCAGATGGGATGAATTTCTCTCGGTGAATGTGATGATAGTGATTTTGGGATTCTCATGTCCATAACATGAGGGGTGTTGGGTGGTTATTTACATTTCTTTACATGAATTGTCGGAAATGAATGTAATTCTCAGGAAAAAGAACAGACTCAATATTTTCCCTCGTTGATGATCTTTGTAATGGGGCTACATAAAGGCAGTGGGGCGACTGCTGGTGAATACGAAATAACATAACGTATTGCGTTATGCTATTTTGCGTAACTTGGGATCAGATTAAATGTATTAGAGACACAGGATGTGGCCATTTTTTCCCGTTTCTGCTCTGATTCTGATTGTGACAGACAAAATGATCACAAGCAGGTAATCAGACAGTCAATGAAAACAGCAAGGGAATAATTTTCTCCCCCAGTTGGGTATCACATTCAGTAACAGTTTTGCTCTTTTGTGGCAGCTTCTCACTGTGTTTTTATGATGGAGATGGACATTTTGTAAAGAGAATGGGAAACCGCGTGGAAAACTTTTTTGGGTGTCATAATAAAAAGTGTGGCTTACAGATACACATCATTACTTCCGTACCGCG
>JAQIWN010003549.1:0-12916 GCA_034699025.1 Entomobrya cf. arborea Gr-Col-00668
GCCACCTCAAAATTCCTGGAAAAATTGTCGTTATGCTACTTAGTAGTGATGGAATAAGATTTGAACGTTAGCCTTAAAATGTTAGAAAAGTGTGAATATTCAACGTCTACAACAACGTTTTGCATACTTTTCGCATTTATTGACACACAGAGTTTCGATTACTTGATACTGAATGAGTTTGAGTGCTACGAAAAAGCCGCTACAATCTGACATATTCATATTTTAATCACAAATTATTAAATAATCAAAACAAATTATTAAAGATTTTGCAAGCATTAAAGATATTCCTGGTTTTTTAATGACGCACAATGAATAACCATCAATAAATTAGTGTATTTTGTATTATATACCGCGTAAAGTATGCTCCTTACGGAAGCAACTAGGAGATTTTAATGTACTGTAATTTAAATTAGAAAGTTACGTTTTACATTTCAAAATATATATGAGCGAAATTTGTAGTTATTATATTGATGTAAGCGTTTCTTCGTAATTGTGTTTACACATGTTTATTTCTGTTTATATTGGAACACTAAACGAAACAAAACAAATTTGAAATACGCATACACAAATCCAAGAATTTGAAAACATTTATGCTAGAAACAAAACGATTGATTTGTGTACACACATGTGTACACAACGGCAATACTAGACACATGGCTCCAGTAAGCTAAGTCCCTGCTGACAAGCCTTGTATGTTACATAGTTAATGAATGCACAATTGTTTGCCTTTTGCAATTTTTGTGTGCATAAAAATATTCATGAAAACAAAGAGTTTCGTATATCACACCAAATATATATGTTTTAACTATGTGTCATCTATTGCCGGCCAAATCATTTTTCCGTAAAGGAATGTATGAAGACGGAAACGATATGTCTGTTGTGGTGATAACGCGTCCTTCTTTCTTGTTATCATAATAATGTATGATTCTTCAAAACCTTGCCTTTACAAACTAGGAAAAGAAACACGGTTTAGACTTTACACATGGCTATTATGGCGTGCTATATTTTAGTTAATGACAACAGTTTTCATAACATGTTTAAGTACTTCGCACTACTTTTTTAGACGACGAATCTCAAGTAATTTTAAATGCAAACTTTGATTACAACGAAAACGCAATACATACTACTTTGTTTGTGTATAATTTTGAAAAGTGAACATGGCAGAGAAAGTTTCCAACAATAACGTTTGCAACAAGTGTTTCAAATATATTCTATTCCTTTCATTTTGTTGCGTTTCACTTCAAAACATTCCAATCTCTTCTGCACAAAACTTTAAAGGAAACAATAGGCTGAAAGGCGGACCTTCAAAGGTATACAAAATCTAAACTAAGACTAAGGTCCAAGACTCATTTCCATGCATTCTTTATACTATGTCATATAATGAAGTTGTTCTATAAAAGACAAGGGTGTCGACAAGGGCTCAATGGATCCAGGAATCACTGGATGCTCACAATTTTTTCCGATCACTGCATGAAACCTCTCCACTAGTGTTGAACAATACAGTAAGTAAACCTAAGTTTTTTTCAAGTTTTCGTTTTTTTTAAAGTTTTTTTCAATGAATTATACTTAAAAGTTTTTGAATTGTAACAGCTATCTGAAATAAGTCAGTATTATGCAGACTACCTTCTTCAAGATAACTTAAAAAAGTTAGGAAGTGGTAGCATCTACTTTGAGCATAATGCAGAAGCAAATCAAGCGAAAATTGGTGAAAATTTGTACTATTCATTGTCTTCAATATCAGCAAATAAAGATGAACCTATTCCATCCGCTCTTGCTGTCAGTTTATGGTATGAAGAGATTAAGGACTATGATTTCACAACTACTAAAAGGAAAATAACCTCTGACCCAAAAGCAAAAATTGGTATGAATAATTTAAACTATTTTTCAATATATTACGTTAAAGAACTACGGTCATACGCGTGCATTCTGGAAACTCTCTTTGTGGCTTTTCAGATTTAATTTAAGTGACAAATTTCTCAACAGGCCATTTAACTCAAGTTTTATGGAAAAACACAACACAAATGGGGACAGCATACGCTTCCAGCGTCTTGCCTAATAATCAAGTCCTTGTGTTTGTGGTTGCTAATTACTGGCCAGGAGGAAATTGGAACAAGGAAGAATACTACTTGCAGAACGTTTTACCGTATGTATGGATTTTTTAAAATATATTTGTCAGTCATTCGAAGAATGCTTTTATGTATTTTATTCAATGGAATTATATACTATTTACAGACCTACTCAGTCTGAAGCAGACATTAACGCTGCCATTGTTTCCAGGAATGTGCAAAGTTGGTGGAAGGAGCCTGAGGTACGAAAAAAATCGCAGAATTTGCTATGTATTCATGCATACATTATTTATTTAGTATTTTATGTTTTAAAGCCACCATCAAGTACGCCAATGTCCTGGAGAAAAGTTGCGCTGAATGCACATAACCGGTACAGAAAATTTCATGGGGCACAAGCTCTGCGGCTAAATGATGATGTACGCTTTATAGCAATTTATCCATCTACGAACGCTAGTAGAGTTATATGTTTTAAAGTTTTTAAGCGCAAACAAATTAATTAGGACTTATGACTACATAACTTTTGTACTCAGCTCTGCAAAGCTAGCCAACTATGGGCAAATCATTTACTTGAGAGAGGGATCCAGTCTTTCAATTTAAATGGAGTACTTCACCAACTGGAAATAAACCTGGTGGCTTTGCGCCTTTTTCATTGGGGAGAAACCTTAATGCAGTTTGTAGCTGGTGATGATCTCTCCGCAGATCTTGTGGTAAAACTGTGGTATAGTCAGAGAGATGGTTATGACTTTAATGGTGAAAAGACATCCGGTGGTCTCAGAAGCAAGAAAGCAGGTATGATATGATAAATATCTGACATTTGCTAATATTAGCAAATAAGCCATAATAGTAGATTTTAATGGGATGATTTTATTTCACGTAAAGACGCTTTCGAAAGAATTGTTTGGAACTCAACGACAGAATTTTGTTTATCATACGCCAGAAAAAAAGCTGAAAACGGACAGTATTTGACTTATGTAACAGCATACTACTATCCGTCGATAACATACCAACTGCAGGACAAGAAACGAAATATCTTGTAAGTTTTAAAAAAAATCTGTATTATTACATTTAGGTAAATTTTATTTATGTACTCTACTCAACTCTACTACTGTAAATATTTTTTCATTATGAAAAGCCCCAGTACAGGAGATCCAGAGGAGGCATCATCCTCATCAAGAGATACTTTTCCTTCCATCAGCCATAAATTCTTTGTTGTTATCATTACTTGGTGGTGGCACTGCTACTACATTTTGTCTTTTTAGACTGATAAGTAAAATGGGTACATGATCAAGTTTAAAAAAAACTGTGAGACTGAAGAAATAAAGTTTCTGTTTTCATAAATATAATTTTCTTCTTTTCATACGTTTTCGTACAAACAAGTAGTCTGCGGTTTAAGCATTTATTGAAACATGTTATCTGTGTATTCGCGGAAAATACATTTTGCATATTTTTATAGGATTTTATAAATTGAAATGGAGACTTGTAATTTTGAAGATGTACAATGTGAGAAAAAGAGAGAAATTTTGCGTTGATTACTTTTGGACTGCTGCTGTTGTTGACGAGCAAATGTTCGTTGTGTGTGGCATTTTATACTGGACTGGTAGTATTGGCATTATGACAAGAGATGATGACTAATAACTTTCGAAAAGGTTAAAGAACTATTTACAGACGAAAAAAAATAATACGAACAAATTCATTGTACAAGAATGTGCAGTTGATTAATTTATGATGATGCTGGGAAAGTAACTTTCAGTTTTCCAACAGATTTCGCAGGTGCTGTAATTCACAAAAAGAATATAAATTG
Organism: Entomobrya cf. arborea Gr-Col-00668; assembly: GCA_034699025.1. Classification (NCBI taxonomy): domain Eukaryota; kingdom Metazoa; phylum Arthropoda; class Collembola; order Entomobryomorpha; family Entomobryidae; genus Entomobrya; species Entomobrya cf. arborea Gr-Col-00668. Next base: position 3,868 of record JAQIWN010003549.1, read on the forward strand.
TTAAAAACACAGAAAAAATGTTTTCTATTTTATGGATTTTATAAACATATTCGAGATAAAATTACCTGAAGGCGGTTGTGACGAAGTGTTATCTGATGAGGACAATCGTTGGAAAAAATTCTTCAAATTCTTGACATTCGAACCTTCTCCTTCCGGCTTGGTCACTACAGCTTCTTTATCCTGATTCGCTGTCCTGATTGTATAATTGACTTTTTTACCCCCAGCTGGCGAATTCTTCTCAAACATTTCCACCTGCTTTCTGACAAGTTCCTTCTTTGCCAAAATTGCAGCTAACTCCTTATCTTCAGTAGTCTCATTATCAGTTTTGTTTTCGTTATCCAAGAGGATTTCATTACCGTTAGTCGTTTTGCTTCCATTGACATTATTGTTATCAGCACTCGTTTCAACTGCAGCTTCCGGTGGCATTACAAATTCCTTTTCAATGTCAATGTTGTCCACATCTTCATTTTCCGAATCATTTTGTTGAACCTCTGAATCCTGGTAGCTTACGAATGTAGGACTGGGGCTGGAATTCGTAATGGATGGAGAGGAACGATCCTCATCACGCATCGAATGATTTTGTTTACCATCCTCAATAACAGTAGTCATCTCTGAAAAGTTTACATTTCTATCAGGAACTTCATCACCTGCAGAGGGTGGAGGAACCTCTTCTTCTTCGGCATTGACGTCATTAGTGGTGGTTTCTTCTGGAACAACCTCTTCATTCACAACGCCCACGTCAGTTTCATCTTCTTGCTTTTCAGAAACAATTTCTTCGGTCTTGTGCACTTGAACGCTCGTTTCCACAAGTTTGTCAGTAGCAATCTGGTCCTCTTCCACAACTGCTGTTGCTGTTGGTTTACCACTTTCTTCCGCTTCAGTTTCCACTCCGTGGGATGCAGGTGTATCGTCAACGTTGTTGTCAGTGGTGGTGGTGGGAGAGTCTCCGTTTCCATTCTCTACAATGGGTGATTCATTTACAACTTGTTTTTCTCCCACATCATCATCTTCAACCTCATCATCAGATACCCCATTTCCGGTGGTTTCCTCTGCTTTTGCTATTACTTCATCTACAAGATTTGATGCGAAAATAGAAAGATCCTCCGGCTTGTCCCCTGACCCATTGTCGACAATCTCTTCTAGGGAAAGCAAGTTTTGAATTTCTTTGCTGACGCATTGATTTTCAGTTGCATTCAATCCTTCAACAATAGCTTTCAAAGGAACACCTTCCTTTTCAGCTAGAATCTCGACCAGTTTTATCTTAATTTCTTGAGCAGATTGTTGCTGAATCTACAAAGCCAGCATCAAAATGAATTACTGTGTATTCACATCAAATTGCATGTATGAAATTATATAGTATGAATTTTCTTACAATATCTTCACGTTCTGCTTCAGTTAAAACTCCATTTTGCAGGTAATGTCCCAAAAGATATGGCACGTTCTCTGTCAGCAAATTTGCCAGCTCCGTTGCATGCACCTTCAACGTTTCCCTTTCCTTGTCCAGCATTTTTTCTTGAAATGAAAATGGAATCAGTCTTTGTTCAAAAGTATTCTCTTATTCTTGCCCCACTATAAAGTAGTTGTATCTCTCTGTCTTCTGGAAACAAATTTGAGAAAGTTGCATTATTATTAAAACGAGTGAATTCGTTCATTTCACAAATACATACATCATCCACAAAAATCATGTGATGACAACATGGTTCCTAATAAATTTAAGTCATTATACCAGATTGTTATTAGACACGCTGCCTTTCATTTAAACTCTTGATTATCTAAAACTTATACTTCTATTGTTCTTTGTTCTACTTATACTGTTATACACTTCTAGTCGTTCACAACTTCACGTAAGCAAAGTGCATTTTTTATGCTAAAAATAATCTACTGTCAGGCCGAAAAAATGCTGAAGTGGACGTCTGCGTCAATATGAATGCTGGGAAACACTATCAATCGTATGCAAAAAGTAAGTAAAGTACTTAAATGTCAATATGAAGCCTACACATATAATTCATATGCACTTTCGCCTGGATAGTTTTACTGGATAACAGTATAATATTCACAAAACACACAGGATGCTCCAAAGAGTTGACAAATATGTGACAGTTTTAATTCCACAGATTGATTTGAGTTGGTGACAAATGACGAGCTACGGATGTGATGTGACTATGTGACATATATCTGCGTAAGTTTACTTTTGCATTTGTCTGCAAGTTACGTTACAATACAATATATATTTTTTTAAACTGTGAAAACATAATTTGTAATGATGACACCATCACAGAAAATCCTCTCTTAACAAATTTACGATGTCTATATGTTCAATATTCAGTGATTATCCGAACATTAAAAAAGATTTATGTCAATGCATATCGCGAAATATCACATTATGGCTGATTATGATATGACATTGACACAAACAAACGCAGTTACAGAAATACAATATATGAATTTCCACACATACCTTTCGACTCTTCAGCTCTCTTGAATTTTTTCACAGCAAAATTTTATAGGCTTCCTTTACTTTACTGCTTTACTCACACTGCGCTGATGATGATGATGCTGTTCCACAACAAGAGGACAATGAACAATACGTATCCAAATCCAATATAATATTATAAAGATAATTGATAATTAAAATTTTGCAAAGGCCACAAACTACAATGACGCTTGCGCTTGTTTGCGAGATTTTTTTTTCGTGGTTTTAGTCAATATCATTGTTTTGGCCTATATGTTTTTGCGTGTGTGGTTTGGTTTGATGTTTAAAAATCCAATTCTAAATTACTATCTCTCTATAACATTGCCCTCTGCTATTTGTCAAGAGTCACAAAAGTCACAGCAGCAAAGCCCCAAAAAAGCCAATGAAAAAAATCAGTGTATGTCATCAATAAAGCCAATATGTAAACCACACACTTTGTTTTTTTGTGTTGTAATTTGCTCAGTAACTAGTCGTTATATCTTCTTTGAATTTGATTATAATGTGGTTTTTAGATGAAGTCATTTTAAAAATGGGTTCTGTAAACTGCTGGATTTGCTGGCATGGTAGTTCAGTAAAATATAAAACGAGAAGAGATGCGATTGTAATTATGAGAATGACTGATGACTTGAGACAGGATGAACATCACGCTACACGCTTCACTATGCGCTATGCCTATACACTACACTGAAAAACTGAAAAAAATAACGATGATGATGATGACTCTTATCAATAATTCATCATTAATATCACAATCTGCACTTTATATGATTTACTTATTGAATTATGTTTTTCCATACCAGAAAAATAAAGAATTTCGTATCGTGTGTGAACGCGAACCAGCTTTATTCAGCTTCCGAGGATGATGTTTTGATATGAAAATGAAGGATAATATGTTGTGTGTGTGCTTTTGCTTGTGTGTCTAACAATCTCAATCCCTTTACTTTTGCACAAGAGAAAAATGGAATTTTTATGCGGCTGCACTACTTCTTTCTGACTTTCGCAATATAATGAGTCTGTTTTCATGGACCTTCTAACTCTAACTATAGTGGTGGTGGTGGTGCTGTTTGTACAATTTTTTTTCCTTCAGTTGGTGTGCATGTGTGCAGTGCACTTTGCTTGACTTGTAAACTAAACTTTGTATTGATAAAACAAAAAATTAGTATTCAATTTTTTCACGATAAAGAGACAGTGGTTTACAAAATGTTAGAACAAATAGAGAGAAAAAATACCTTCTGGTTTTAAGAATGTTGACTTCTCTGTTATTCTTTCATTTAAATTTGAATAATTTTTTGTTCTTTTCAAAATTCAAAACAGTCTAGTCATTTTACTTTTTTTGTATAAAAATCAGCAGACGTGTATATATATTTTGTTGCTAATTCTGTAAGTTTCAATAAGTCACTCTCTTCTCTTAATGTCAGATATTTCAAATGAATACTATCGCAGTAGTAGTCTGTCTTGTCTTGTGAGAGCAGATGCATGAAAGACGCATTCACTAATTTACAAAGTTGTTTTGTATGGGCGATGCATATGCAGTGCATGCAAATCAATGGGCAAAATCTTTACATTATTCAACTCCAACGGTACCTGTGTAGTCTCTGCTGCATTCAAGAAAATGCACTGGCGAAGCAAATGTTGCTGCTGCAAAGGAAGCGCCCACACGCTGATTGTTTTGTTTGATATGTAGACTAATTAAATTAGGTATATAGTTAAATGTAGAACTTCACGAAATGGAACACACTCCTTCCTCACCCTCACATAAAAAAATATTTTTTTTTGAGAATTGAGAGGTACGCAACTTAAAATAAGTTGATGATGTTTTGAATGCTGCTGCGTAATTGATTTACAGGGAATTTGCCCATTGGACCATCAACAAAGATCCAAAAAGGCGAAAACGGAAAGTTTAATGTGTAGGGCTTGGTAGGATTATTGGCAACGAAATTCTGGCCGGATTCACTGGATGACTAATGCTACCATGTCCATAAAAAGTAAGTCTTATTTGTAGATGAGCACAGAGAGACTATAATATCTTGTCTATTTACTGTACAGCCAGCAGAAAGATAATGATGACGACTGTGATAGTACTGATGGGTTAAAAGGTTATTGTTATTACTTCCATTGCGCCTACAACGATGATGATGAGTGCTATTATGCATTTTTCATCCTCTTACTTTTTTTTTGCAAAATATGAGAGATGGAGAAGAAGTAATCAAATCAAGAAGATGGTGAGTGAGTGGCAATGTTGACTTGACGCGTATGTATTACTCAAGCATAAAGGCGTCGACGTAGTTAGTTATATTGAAGAATTACTACTGCTGCGCTGCACATTGCACTGAACAACTACCATAAAAAATAACAATAACGTAGCTTTTCAATATCTGAAAATGATCTACCAATAAATACAGGCATTAAATAAAAATAGCAGCATAGCTCGTTGTTGGGACTGGTTATGAAAATGATTGGATGTGATGTTACTGTGTTATGAATATTATACGATTTCGGTAGGCACTGATCGAAATGTCTGCAGAAATATAGTCATCGTCACTGCCCTGCCGTTGTCGTCTTCGTCGTTGAGTGCAGATTAACGAGGTACAATGTATGGGTATAATATACAGTTGAAAAATGTACATTGTGTGTGGTAAAATGTTTATCTAATATTCCTATATAGTCGAGTGGTATGCACGTTCTTCATCTTCATCATAGCTATTCGAATTGAATGGCGAGTGACATAAAAAGTATGCACAAAATTACCAAAGTGTTGGTTATAAAAATGACGATGATTGTGATGAAAATTAAATGGAATGAGTGGAGCCACTATACTTTTTCCTAGAGATTTTGTATGATGCACGTATCAGTCATTGTCTTTTCAAAATGAAATGCTTCCGCTTGCTCAAAAAATTCCTGTGAAATGAAGTTTCATTCACTAAAAAACGACAATATTTTAAATAACTGGTTAGTTTGTATTAAGCCATCATATTATGCAGGGTATGTAGTATACAAACTTGTATTTTAATGAGCATGATCATGACAGTTTTACAGTGACAGTTTAATATAATATTGAATACTGGTGACTTGTAAGTACATAATATGTTTGCTTATTATTTGCCACTGCTTTTGTCAAACATTTATTGCCTTGTTGCATTGTTAAATTCAACAAGCATTGGATGTGAGTAGTACTACTTGTTCTGGGAGTCCCATCAATTTCGATTTACAATTTTGTAAACTGAACACTCTAACTGTAAACATTTTGTTTACAAACAAACCATTAATTTATTATGTTTGGCTGTAACTGAATATCGAATGTAATTAGTATATTATGGATACGTGCTTTCATATATTTAATTTAAAATAAAATAAATTTTTTTCTGAACATTTTTTTTTGTCAGATTCAACTGTGCTTTTCAATCAATAAGCATACATCTGTAAACTACCAAAAATAAAAAGCTCTGCAATTTCATTTCATACAAATATTTCGCTGTTTATGCATAGTGTTCGCTGTACCGATCTTTGGAGTCATGACTGGCTGATGACTAATCCAGACAGACTAAAATGGTGACAAGTACTCATACGAATGTAATCTGTAGAATTGTTGCTCATCTCTTGGACATCTTGACTGAAGATTTGGATCACAACAACCGATGTTAGTGATGAAACCATATTTGCAAATCTAAACTTTCATTGACCATGTGTAACTGTTTTTAATTCCAAATGCCATAAATATTTCAATATTTAACTTTTTGTATTGTTATTTCATTTGGTAAATGTATTAAAACGCTTTGTGCAACATAACTAGACAAGGCTGCTCACAATTTTTAATTACAATATCCAGCAAAGAAAAACAAACAAAAACTATTTTAATGAAAAGAAACTGAAAAGAGGAAGGAGCCATAAGAATGATGATGGATTCACAGTCGTATCGTGTAAGCTTATTTTTTTCATATCAAACACACTTGAAGCGTGGAATGACCTTGCTCTGCTCTGATTGTACTAGTTCATTGTCGCATTTTTTGCTTCCGTAATGGTACAGTGATAGTGAGAGGTGTATATGAGCATTTATAACTGTCCAAAAACATTATTTTTCTAAACGATAACAACAAGGCTAAAAGACACTAAATCGAGATGGAATGTCTGTTAGGCATTTTGGGTTGGAGTTTTGGAATGTCATTCTGAATTTATTTGGTTTTTATGAGTTAACAGCAGAGGCTTATATCTATGCAGTCAGCATGCAGCATGAAGATGATGGTAATATATGAATGCACTTAGAAAAAAGTCAGCTTTGTCAATATGTGAATCTAGGTATTTCGATCAGTAATAAATTTGCTTATTTGTTCATTGGTTCAATAATTTTATGAACTATTAAAAACACACTCACACAATATTGCATCCAATTGTGTTTGGGATAGTTAGTATGTTATGTAGGGAATTTTTATGCTGCTGAAGAGCCCATCATCGAACATTATTATGTGATCGGGAGTGATGATGATATATTAAGTGCAATAAAGGCAAGGTTTTAATTTCATTTGCTATTGGTTAGTGTATCAAATCAACTACATACGAAATGCAAAATGGAAGTAATTTATGCAGGTGCATGCAGCGTCTCGTACCGTGCACCATGTGTGTGTGCGTCTCTGCAGTCATTACCGTCGAATGGAAACCTTGAAAATTGGGTTGTATGCAAGGTGATTCATTGGTTGATTAGGTTTTGTGCATCTCTGTTGAAGCTCCAATTCATCTCTTTGTCGAAAAAACTCGTGCGGTAGTGGAAAAGAATGGATTCTACTGTCAGGTCAGGTGTCTTCTCTGCCAAATATAAAAACACTGGCTACATTTTATAGTTAGCTGAAACTAGGAATATTTATTGGATGAAGGATGATGCATTTTAAATTTAATTTAATCACCGCCACATGATATTGGCATTACATTTTATGACGTTTAGCGATGTGTTCGAATTTTATGACTAGACGAAACATCAAACATGGATAGAAGGTCAATTGCACGGTAATCAAAACACAACATACAACACAATATTTTTTTTAAATTTAAGCTGCTTTATTAAGAATTTTCTTCATTTTATCGAATCGGCATTTTTTCTACAAGATATTCACTAATTTCCAACAATTATATTCATCCTCATTATACATTCCAATTATTCAATATCTTTTCAATCTCCAGTATTTTTTAAAATATACTTATTGGTAATATTTTTTTAAATCTTTCGTGAAATGACAGAATATTTTATGCATTATAGTTGATAATAAATACATCAGATAACACGAACAAACGCAAGTGCATATCTGCTGCTAAAATGAGAAATATTAGACAAACATTTCAAATAGACAACAACTATGGTCACTCTATGTAAAAGATGAGGTACATTTTAATCAGGTTGGTTGAATTTTCTGATGATGATTTCCAATCTTCACTAATTATCGCACATTCACCGGTGGTTTTTTATAATAGCAGAAATCAATATACATCAAATATATGTATTTATTTGAAATAAACTTAAAAATTAACTATATAATACGAAGATGATTTAACAATAATTCTGGTATACTTTCTACGAAAATCATACGACTACTTTTTATAAAATTATGTACATATTTTGGTTGACGTATTTACAATAAAGCTTGTTAAAAATAAGTATATTTCAATATATCTATTTTCATCTATACCGAAGAAATCTCCATCATTTTTTTGTTGAAAAAATAATACTGTTTTTGTCAATTGTTAAAAAATAAATTTGAAGTTCACCTTTCACCTAAAATAAACTTGCCATTCACAACTTCAGTCAACATCAAAAACAGTATTTCCAAAAAATAATTAAAATCCATAAAGCATACCTTGATAAATAATAGGAATCAAATGCGCAAAAATATATTTATAAACTACTGCTGCATACTCATGACCTCTCCATAAATACTAATCAGAGTTATTTTAGCAGAGATTCGATTTTTAGCATAAGTGTAAATAGGACTGTGTACTACAAGAAAACTAAGATAAAAAAGATGGAGAATGGATGTTTTACTGTGTAATTATCACTTAAAATGATAATGGTCAACTACAGTTAATTTTTCAGATGAGGAAAAGATGAAAGAGGGTAAGAGTTTAGGGGATTAGTTTTCATTTAAAAAAAGTGATCGTTTACTTCTTTTTACCCAAGATTTCAATCATCTCATCAAACTTTCCTTCTTCCTCACCCAAAAGCAAAGCATCCAAACATCCTTTGAAGTACGGTGAGCCGAAGCAGTTAGATCTGTTAGGAAAATTTTTAGTTAATTAATTAGTACCAATTTTATTGTTAATGTTAAGCGTTTTGGATTTTCAACGAGTATTGAGTTAGTTTGTAAAGTTGAGTGCGTGGCAGGTTGCGCAATAAAAAATAGCTGTAGAAAGTTATGGTGAGTGTGGAAAGTACTTTTTGTCAGTAAAATCAGCAGAGAAAGTTAGCTGGTGAAATTTTATGTAATCGGGTCGGGTTAGTATAGTGCAGGTAGGCATATTAAGGCTAACGTTTAAATCTTATTCCATCACTACTAAGTAGCATAACGACAATTTTTCCAGGAATTTTGAGGTGGC